>NW_019104497.1:699513-740751 GCF_001995035.1 Momordica charantia
ATCTCGACCATATACGTACACCAGAAAGTATTTCGAGAAAAAAAAAACAAAGAAAACCTTGAAACTGATCTATGTTGAGGAACTCTATGTATATGTGTATATTTATATAATAGATATCGTTGATATACAATCATGACTCAGATATTACCCATCAAGGGAAACAAGAAGAAAAAGAAAACAAAAAGCACCACAAGATCTTACCTATATGGAGAGATGCGAGGGGTGGTATAATAAGCTGAAAACGATTCGTACTCAAAACCCCGATCATAACAGGAGGAATGACTAAAGAAACTATCAAGTTAATCTGATTGCCATTTCTTGGAGGAGCGCTCGCTTTTGTGTAGCATTTATTACATTATTAGATTCAGCACTCTCCAGAACATCAGTGACAATTGCAGCTGCATGACCGAGAGGCTCCTCAACTGCTCTTTTCAACATGAAGGCCTACAAAGGTTTTTTTCCAATATAAATTCAAACCATTACAGAGCTTGAAGATAGGTACTTTAAAGCAAATTAACGGAAAAGTGTCAGATCATAACAAGTGAATGTAGAAACAGAGTGCTAAACTATACGTAAAAGTGGATGTTTGAGAACAAGCCTCTGCTCACAACATAAACAGATCACCAACACAAACAGATCCAAGGAACTATTAGATTCACCAAAGCCAATTCTTTGGAATCAAATGTTTGAAACTGATTAGGCTGCACCACCAGATTCTATAATATGGCCTTAGCTAGCTGGTGTTATGGTTATGGCTTTTTTTTATGCTTGTTTTTGGTTCATTTCTTAATGTGTTGCTGTTTTAGGCCACGTTCTTTGGTTGGCTGTTGATTTTTTTCTCTTTTATCCCTCAAGAGAAACAATTTGCATCTTTTCGTCTATCAATGAAAAGTGGTTTGTTGTTCAAAAATATAATATGGACTTAGCCAAGGCTCATAAAACGTCATTTATATGCCTTACTTGCATTAACAGTAGAGAAATATCATGCATGATTTTGTTTTTTTTCCCAGGAAGAGGAGAGGGAGACTATGCATGATATTGCACAAGTAACTAGCCCCACGAGGGAGATGAAAGAAGGAGAGAACAAGAGTAAGACCTGTCCATGATGGGATATAACTAGAGTACACTGATTCTGAAACCAGGGCTCGCCATCAATTTGAACAGGCAACGAAGCACACAATTGTATCTTAATCGACTGGCCTTGTGCAAGTCTTCTAGCTCGAGAAAGCCCCACCTGTTTCAAAAAGAAAGTAGAAACTATGAAACATCCAACCCAGGGGGGTGCAACGATACTCTACGTATGAACCTCGTCCCTTGCCCAATTCCAACCACTTCACGTAATTATCGCTCTGATGACCTCTAACATACGATCCAGGATTGATACATGACCTGATACTAAGACAGCCTTGCATGACTTTACCATCCATTTTGCTGGAAAATAACATCTTTATAAAACCTGATTGAAGCTAAGAAATTACATAACTACTTACTTTCAGCTTCATGCTCGAAAATAGAATAACTGAAATATGCATACAACAAACTCCACCCTTAGACCCACTAAAGTCCTAAGGTCAACCCATTATTATGAGAGCAGAGCAGAAAAAGACATGAAAACGCATCATTACACGTGAAGACTAGAAGTAGATTCATCCTACATAGATCCATCAAATTTGGTATCTTCGGCAAATGGGCATGATAGCACATGGGGACAGGAAAATTAGTTTGAATCAATGTATACCTGTAGCTTCCCAAGGTGCCAGGTTCCCGATATGCTGACAACCTCGAGTACTTTATCATGCATGGACTGTGGATCAAAATTATCAAAAGTTTCATCCTCATTATGCCATAGATCCACACCACCCATGTAGCTTCCAATGTTCGCAACAAGTACACCTTCTGCATCCTGAAATGTTCAAATTAAAGGTTTAATTAATCGACCTCAAGTAAATAATTCAGGACGGTTGGAAGAATTCACACTTGTAAACTAAAATGTATAATCATGATATTGAACATCATACTAAAACTTCTCAATAATAAAAAAAATATAGTGACGTATTGACAATTTAGTTATATTTTCAGAATTAAATAATTCAAAGTTAAGTTCTCACCTCAGGAACCTCTACCTCCACACCATCCACTTCCACCCGAACTTGCCATGGAATATCTGCAAATGTCCTGTCCATTATGCTCTTGGCTCCTTCTCTTGCATAAAGAACTTTATTCATGAACTGTAGTAACGTAATAGTGTCAGATAAGTGATATGAACTACCCAAATGAACTTAGTCATCTGGAATAGGAGGAAACATTGTAGTAGCAATAATAAACAATTTCAACAAGTCGCCTAAATCAGAGACACCAAAGAAGAAACAGCTAGCAATAATTTCTGCAAATTTGGATAAATATAAAACCTAAAAAATAGAAGTTCAATGCATAAGAGATGCCTGTGGTTTTGCAAAATGCACAAGATTGACTTGTCCTCATTGAGAAAGCATGCAAGCATGTGCAAGTCAACTGCAAGCATGCTCTCTCAGGATATCTATTTATGGGCATCACTTAGAAGAAGGTAAAATAAAATAATAGACATCATTTATAAAAGGAAAAGCCAAAGCAGAGTACAACAGAAAGAAAAGTATTGAGAATAGATTATCTCTAATAGAAGTGGTCAATTTATTCAATGCATAAGTTACATATACACTATAGAAGTAAAATCAAGTTTGTGTTAGGTCATACATGTAAATTTGTTAGATACTTATGCAAGTGCAGTCAGGGAGACAAATTTCTGAACTACGATATTATGCCGACGACTTACTAATAGAAGCAAGTATCCCATCGAGATCTCTACCATACAGTAGTAAATTCTCTCAGGTTCCGTAAGATGTTCACCGTCCATTATACCATTGTTTTTTGGCAACAAAGAGTTTGAAAAATAGCCATCAAACAAAGGAAATAAATGGTCATAAAATGACCCACGTTTAATAATGCAAGATATCACTACACAAAATAGCAAGCTGCCTTTCCTTTCTCAAAACAATAAAACCATACGATATGAGAAGTTCTACTTGTAGTAGCAGCCATGCATGATTGCAGTTATGGTCAGAACGACTTAATGTCATGGATTGTTTTCAAGTTATGGTTACCTTTAATTCTACAATTTACATCACCTGGTTATAAAATTTTTCTGGATTTTCTTCCCGCAGATTATGAATATCAAGAGCAACCTTAGCATCACATCCAATTCCTGCATTTGGGGGACAAATTGGTAATAATGAGTAAAAAACAAGCAAAGAGAGAAATTAGAGAAGAAGAAAGATGCTACGAGGGCTCCATACAAGAACCCTGAAGAGAAGACATGCAGTTCAAATGTGCCCTGAAGTCGGTCAAAGTTAATACCAATATCTTAAATACAGAAACACTATCAAACCTATTCACATACCGAGATAATTATTCATAAATTGTGGGGATTTGAGTTGCTTCCCTTGTTGATCCACTATCGCCACCTTCCAACGGTCAAGAACAGTCACTGCAGCATTTTCTACATGATGCAAGACTGTGCAAAGACCCCCCTGTCTCTCCACTGAGCCCAAACCACCACCCCAGTTTAATACTCTAGCCAGATCATTTCCTGTTCCAGCAGGAAGTATAGCAACTGGAGGAGGAGAAACAAAATTTTGCTTGTCTATACAGTTTAGGACCCAACCAACAGTTCCATCGCCCCCACATACAAGAACCTTAAAGTGTGGCACTTTTCTGAATAAATAAAGACCAGATTCAGGACCTTGGGCAGAGCTCAACTCAAAAACCTGAAATGTTAGCATACAGTCCATTAACCTTGTAAAATATTTAACATGCAGTGAAAACAATCCTCCAAAATTTTGGAAAGGTTGGAGAATTAACCCTACACATTTGGAACTTTTCCTTTCTCATAAAAACATTTCTTATAGCACAAAAAAATATATCAGTCACTTAAGAGGATTTCATTGACCTCAATAGTCTTTTCGATTGACCCAGACATACATGCTCCAACTTCCACCAAATTCCAAAAGGAAATGGAAGTTGTGAACAAACTATACACAAGACATTGTTGGCTGCCTCATCAATCATGAAGTATCCAACAACTAAGAGTACAGAGCATGCTGAGAAAATTAATTTGCGCTATAGCATACAACCGTCTACTTCTAAAGATAAAGCCAAAATTGAATAGAGTGGAGAAAAAATCATACCTGGGCAGGATTCAAAAGCATGTTTAACCGTTGTTTGAGAGAATCACCACGGCGGGCTCCACTCTTCTTGTTGATAAATACTAATAAGGGACGTGAATCAGGAGGCAGTTCAATTACCTCATATCTAAGTTTCAATCCTAATATATGAGATTCATCCTTCTGATTGACTGCAGAACTTCTTTTGAAGTTTTGATTTGAACTATTTTTACCATCCATATCACCATTTTGATGTTGAACCTCTGAAGCTGCACTACCATTACAGTTTCTCTCAGTTCCATGATAACCATTAACTCTGTGATGAGCATCAGCTGTGCTTTCAGTAGACATATCACAAGTACTACCAGTTGTTCCTGTATCAATAGATGGTTTACGACCATGTTTGTGCTTCTTACCCTTACTCCTTATACTAGCACGCACTGATGATGCAATCTCATTTGCTCCATGGGTGATGGAGCTCAAAAATCCACCTGAGGACGTCCTAATTGACTCCTTCACATAAAGCGGTGAGAGAATCAACCTTCTAAATGAACCTAAATCACAAATATCACCTGTTTCATTACACATACTACTATGGCAATCCACATGCACTAGACGTTGGCACCATAAGCAACACCATATTGGAGAACCCCCTAGAAAAGACCCACTACATGGTTCTTCGCAGTAGCTACAGAAAGAAGTTTCATCAGGTTGGTCAGTAATCTCAGTCCACCGAACAGCCCATTGGTGCATCACATGCTCAAAGCCAATCATAGATACACACTTGCAATCCTTTTGAGCACCAGAAGAACAACTCAGGTGAGCTGCAGCACCACAAATGCTGCAACAGTGAATAAAACTGTCTGAAGCGACCATAGGACCGAGAGTTTGTGAAGGGGACATAAACCTTAAGCACACACAACAATTCAAATTCTTTCCACGAGATACAGATTCTAGAATCCAGTCGTGAGCAGCTACAGGAACTTTATTAGTCTTTTTGGGGTTTCTCTTCGACCTGGCTATAGCTTTCATCCAACCTAGATTGATATTTCTCCGCCACTGAAAGGCCGTAAAGGCTATTGTCAAAATTCCAATGATAGCAGCAATAAAGCAAGAAATAATAAAAAGACGATCAGTTGGATTTTTGCTGTTCCAACTAGGGAACAGCAATCCAATTTCACTGTCCTCGTCCATATCTTATTCTCGAATATGAGAAGAGAATCATCTAATGACTGAAACAACTAATTTGGCTCCAGACAGAGACAAACGGCCAGTTACCACCCAAACTCCGAAGTAATCCAATTTAAACGATGAAGCTAATTTCAACACTTTACTCAACTTAAGCGACTCGGTAATGACATTGTTAACTTAAATGTGGTACCCCGAAATAAAATGCTTTCACATCTCAGTATCACGGATGTCAACCCGACCAATTCCGGGAGTCAAAATAAAATATTGACAGGCAAGCGCATATTTCCTGAAAAAAGTGAAACAATAAAATGTTTTAAAAAAGCCTTGCCGGCGTGAACGCTGTAATTAAAAAGATAGAAAAACAAGCACGTTTAGAGCTATCATCAGACAATGAAATTCGAATGTAAGCCTAAGAATATTTTGAGTTCAAGGTCATATCAAATTCTAGAAGAAGATATTGAAGGGAATATACCAAAAATTACAAATTTTAGGATTAACGAGAAGAAGGTCTCAACAGTATGTTTATTGTCAAGAAGGAAAGTAATTACAAAGGCTAAGTCAATTAATCGAAACGTGAATAATAAGCAAAAGAAGAACTCAACAGAGGTTAACAGTATTTGGATAAAAGAAGAATCTAAGTTCGAAAACCACCAGACCAGCAATCCCAATGTGGCGCTTAGCAGCTAAGAATCGTAGCAGAAAAAAAGAAGCAGCAAAAAATATTAAAGTTCATACCAAACTGCCCGGAAACCTTACTAAACGTGTTCTTAGCTTCCTCTCAATACCAAAACGAGGGAAGAAGAGAAAGAACACACCAATTCATTTAAAAAACTACACGCATAGAGCGCTGAAAATGGACACACAAGAACCTCATGACAAATAAAACTTACTGTAAACAACAAGTGAATAAGAGGGAGGATCAAACGCCCCGATCACAGAAAACCCTAAGTCGATCTTCAAAAAGTATAAACGCGCTATTCCTTCAATCAAAGGAATCGTAGCAAAACCCAAATCCGAAGCTTTCGATGTCGGGGGAAAGGTACGGATTTGAGAATTTCAGATGGAAGTCTCGCTCTCTCTCCTTTCTTTTCTTTTTTTTTTTTTTCCTCTCTCTCGCTCTCTTCTTTTTTTCTTTAATTTTTCAAATCAAATAAATTTTAGAATCTTTAATATTTTGTTTCCAAATTTGAGAAATACAGATTCCATAAAAGAATCTTCTCCTTGGCAGAGGGCCTCTGGGTCCCACAGATACTTTAGACGTGGCACGTTTACACTCCGATAGCTGGACCTTTCGATGGCGACACGTGGGACTCACTCTCTCGTGTGAATCCCGCGGTGACTCAGCGTCTTCAGATTAATTTCATACTCCGTCTCATAAAAGGTTGATTTTCTTTTTTGAGAACAAAAAAATTGACTTAACTTCATACCTTTCCTTTAAACATAAGTATGACATTAAGTCAAATCTTTTTTATTTAATATTAAGGAATTTGAAACTTCTTATCTCAAATTCTAATAAAAAGCATATCCCTTATTTATATTTAAAGCATGTCAATTTTTTTTTAATTCGAATATATAAGTTCACGATATGTATTAATGAAATCTATAATCTTTTCATGATATGTATTAATGAATTCAGCATTCAAAATAAAATTTAAGTGAATTTATGGAGAATTTTAAACTTTTTATTTTTATAAATATAATTTTGTTAGGAAATTTATTATATAAATTTAAATATTGTACACAAATGTTGAAGTTTCATGCTAATTCATGGAGTTTATAGGTCGCCTGTTAGATGTTACAAAATTAAAAAAAAAAAGGATAATAGGAAAAGAGGCATTTTGTCGTTGTTGTTGAATCTTTTTTCTTTTTTTTTTTATTTTAGTAACGTCATTCCGTTTTCATTCTTTATTAAATAATTTTCACCCATTTTTGTCGGCATTAATTATGGATAAGATAAGATTGGGCATGATGGGAATAATAAATAAAGTCTCCTTTCTTTTTGGGGGTGCATAATTCACTTTATCTAAAATTCAAATTATGATCAAAATTATATACTTTTAATATCTATGATCTTGGATCGGCTACCCTCTAAATTTAAATAGTTTTAATAAAGGACAAGTTCTCTGTCCCGGTTTTCAATTTTCTAATGGTAAATATAATTTACCAACAATTCATTTATTTTGTTTTTCGTTATTTTTAATTTTAAAATTGGTTTAAAAGAGAACCATAATCATCACTTAAACAAGCAATATTAATTTGCATTTGAAAATTGTTTAAACAAAATATGGCTGTGTTTGAATGCCAAATTTATTAAAATTACTCAAATTTTTGTCAAACCAAGTATAGCTCAACCAAACAAGATACTAATTACTATCCTTAAGATCAATAGTTCAATCTTCCGCTCCCAAATTGTTGAACTCAAAAAAATTTAATCCTATGTGTATAACTCCTTTTTATGTTTTAGGATCCTAAGCAACCTGATTTCAGGTGATTTGCTCCCTAACAAGAGGATGAGTTTATATATAATACTCAATGAGAATCTTGACAAAATAGATTTGTACTTATTTCTCACTGTAAATTAGGAAACGGAATATTAGGGCATAGCAACAAATCCCCAACACAACTTTTTCTTTTTAGAATATAACCCCAACACAACTCAATGGTTGTTATTCAGTCAACCCAAATCTCTACACTAATTTCAAAATGCACCATCACGTTCATCCATCCATTAAATATAAAACGAATCCTAAACAATAAAATATACTTTTAACTTTTTGAAAAACAAATTAGAATTATGAGATCTCGTTTGATAAGAAAGTCAAATATTGTTTGATATCTCAAATTGCTAACTGGTTGAGATTAGTGGGGAAATGACAAACAAAAAACGGCTCCAAGAAATAAAGCACAGAAGGGCATGGTACCTTTGAAACCTCTGGAGGAATTGACCAAAATAACCACAATGCCTCTGGGTAGACTGGATACTTGAACCAAATCCAAGAACAGATAGATCATGATAACACAACACAACAAAAATGATGATTGGGATAGAATAGAATTAAAAATAAACACTTGATAATATTTTTATTACTTCAGCTAAAATACTGATAAGGATTTACAATTTTTACATGTAACGCCAAATAATCTGTAAATTGAAATATCAGCACACTAACTTCGAGCCCAACTCTGTGCCTCCACATCTAACACTCATTTTTCTTTTTCCTAAATAAGAAAGGCTAAAAGGTTTAAATCATGAATGAAACCCAAACAAGTACAATTAATACCTGGGTTTAGGGATGGATGCATGGAGACCTCTGGAAAACAACTGCACTTCTTCTGCCCTCCCATTTGCAGGAAAAAAAGAAAGACAGAGCATTGCAATTTCTTTTGTACATTAAGTGTGAAGGGACCTATTTATATTACTCAAAATGACATCAATGACCTAATTGGCACATATCTAACAGCCTCAATTGATTTCAAGGAGATAACTTAGAAATCATTTTCTCTCTGACATTCCCATTTGTATGGTTCTATTTGTGAAGCATATTGACTATAAGTTGAAAGAAAATCGACCAGAGAAGCATTAGGGATGTAGAGATAATTGGCCGACATGAACAAAATCAATCAATTAATAATTAAAGTGAAAGACATTGTACCCTGTCAGGAAGATTTCTAGGAATGGGAAGTGCAGTAACATATCTCTGGGGGCAAGATTTCTGAGAACCTGTGGTTACATCAGAGGATGATGAGGCCTCACCCCCATCAACTTGTCCTCGGCTATGGAACTTGGCAAACCGATTGATGACAGAGAACTTCTCAAGCTCCTGGCATTCCACTCTCAAATCTAAAATTGAAGCTCTCTTCTCCACTCTGGCATAGGAAAAGCAGCTTATTAACAATTTAAAGCAAAACGCATGAACGAGACAGAAAACCAAATAAAGCCAGTAAACAGAGTAACGGCAGCAACAGCAGACACCAAAATCTGAAAGAACACAATACGATTGAGAAGCTGAAACAATAGAAGACTAGACTTAAAAAATCGAATAATTTACCAAAAAAAAAATAATCAAATCCAATGCAAGACATGAAAGCTACCTCAATAAATCATTTTCCATCTTCTGCACCCGACTCATGAAGTCCTCCACAACTTCTATAAATTTATGATCATCAGTTCTCCCAGATACTTTAGGTCTCTCAGGAAGGCTAAAATGAAGAAATCAAAAAACATTATATTATTAAAACAATGTACATCCTATCATCCTTGCGACATTCAAATTTTAAAATAACGAGGAAAATTCTTACAGATTTCTGCTTTCTGGATGCAAAACATTATCAGTTCCTGTTGAAGGAACTATATTACACGCATCCCCTAATGCTAGCCTAGAAGCAAGGTAAGCCATACTCTCATAATGTAAGCTGGCATCAGAAGAGAGGGTGGCAGAAGGAGGAGAACGAATGAGTTGTTGAACTAGCTGTGTGTTCAAGTTAAGCCTCCTCTTCAGTTTAATCATCATTCCATCGTCAATCATTTCAACTTCATCTTCTTTCTGTCAAAGGGTTGAATGTGACGAGAATAATTTATTTTAATAGAATAATAACTCTGACCAAACCAGAAATCTGTAATAACAAACGTTATATACTCAAGAAGAACGTAGTTTTACAATAAGGTATACCTTCTCAATCAGCCGGTTGGTTGCCTGAGCCCAGTCTACATCTGCCATGCTGCAGATAGAAAATAGCAGTCAGCATACATAAGAACAAGCATTAAAAAGACAATAAATAAATAAATCAAGCAACATGCTAAATGCAAAAATTCAACCTTTCACAAAGATAAATATCCGTGCAGGATGAAGAACGTGAACCAACTTGATAAGAACAAAAATGGATCACTTTTTAGTTTTTTGAAAATACAGAAAATAGATTGTGGTGTGTAAATCAGCAAAAGAAAAGGAGAAAAGAACCGTAAGAAAACATTTTAGTTGTGTTCTAAGGGAAAGAACAACCTTATATCCTGAAGCCTTCTAAAACTTTGAGTCATTTCTTCATTCCATGGTAAAAGTTCAGGTGCAGAGCTTTTGCGCTTTTTTGGTCTTACAGCAGCCAAACTCTGATTAATGAAATCAAGTGGTAACGGTTGACTGGAAGATAAATTTCTGTGTTCTATTGTCATGAGAGTTGAACTATCCTGTGCATTATTATGCTCGCTACCATCAGCAGAAGCATTTGCTTGCTTCACAAGATTTTGAGCAATGAAACCATCGGCTGGCTTTTCAACAATCGAAGGTTGATCCAAAGACTTCATGGTTACACTTTTAGATCCAGTAAGTACTGTTAACGTTTGTCCATTTTTAAAGGTTCCATATTGATCAAACCAAGATGGTGCCATCTGAGGACTAATTTGAGAATGCTCGCCTCTCACACATGATGCAATGTCATTACTAGATGATACATAGGCATCCCCTTTCTTTGATGAAAAATTTACCGAAGTTGCATCTACACGTGAAATCGAAGCATGGTTAAGTAATGACTCTCTGACAGCGTTATTGTGTCCATGAGATAAAATTTGACCTCCATCCATAGCAACCTGCTGAGAATCTAAACCACCATCTGGACCTTTAAATCTCTTCCCACTCCTGTTAGATGGATCATTATCTGCACTTTTCATGGTCTGCATTTGATGCAGTAATGAGTAATGGTGTTGCGAACTAATATTTGGACGCAAAGAATGACCAAAAGTGTCCATATTTACTCGAGTAGCCATAGAATTGGAAGGAGATGCACCTAATGAGTGATTTCCAGCAGATTCCAGTCCACCTGATGCACTTATGGCCTGCATGGAAATTTCACTCTTCCCACCTGAAACTTGCTTGCCCGGACTTTCTTGCATTTGTTTTTCTCTCCCAACAATATTTTGCATATTCACAGAATTTTCACCAGGGGGCATAGCCTCTAGTTCCAATTTCTCTCTACTGTCAATTTTTTTGGGTCCAGAAAAACTCTTATCTGAATTGTCCATATGCATATGTGATTTAAACAAATCTGAGGCAGCTTTATGTGGTTCTGCAATTAGTGAATGTTTCTGGGTTGTGACATTTGCCCACTCATTAGAAGAGAGTTTTGAGAAGGCAGCCCGTTGAGACATAGGTACAGAACCCAATTCCTGCGCAAGCTGGGTGGGATTTTGTACATGAGATTTATCGCCACTGCTTTGCTGAGAGGACAGGGATGTGTCAGCGGAAGAAACAAGGTTCATTTGGAGGCTTCTGGAAATATCCGTTGACGCCATTGGAACATTCTCAACACGCTCACAAGAATCCTCAAAATTTCTTGAATGAATACCAATTCTATCTGAAAACACATTACCAGAGTGATTGGAAACTGGGTGCTGATTATGAAAATGATTTCTAGGATAAGGAAAGGCAGATTGAGAAACTGCAGCCACGTTTCCTTGAGGATTGATATGAGGGATTTTATTGCCACTGTGTCCAGAAGTACCAGTTACATTATTCCTTAAATCCCTCTGTCTAGAGGCTACAGGAGCCAACAACATATGACCACGTTCTCCTATTTCAGAGGTAGATTGGGTTGAACTCATAACCATGGGTGAGGAACCATGAGAAGATAGAGCGGCATCTTGCATGGACAAGCGTTGAGGAGGACCCAGTTGTAAACCAAAAACTTGAGAATCAGAGGATTGATTTCGCGGTGTTTGACCAACTGATCCATCAGAAGTTTCAGCTTCACCCATTTCAGAAGAAGGATTTCGGTAAGAGGGACTGTGTGTTGCATTACCATGTTCTCTTGGTTGATCCACTTTATGGAGAAGCTCAAGCATATTTTGGCTGAAAATAAATAATGAGAAGGACTTTACTTAAATCATCATTCAAATTGAAATATACAGTCCAAAAACACAAACATTCACGCACAAATTCAATCCTTTGTTAAGAAATCAGATGAAAACCAGATACAAGGTAGGAAACAGAACTCGTCATATCCTAAACCAAAATACACAAAATTAAGGGGAACTTCCTTTGAAAAGGAAATTTGAAAATTTTAAGCTACCATATGATCCGATCTATTAAATTGTCAAGATCTGTTTTTGACTAAATAGTTAAAGCAACTCCGGTGAAACACTGTTCAAGTTATGTCTTTGTTTAATAAGAAATGAAACTCTCAATATTGAATCACTGAGTACAAAAGAAAGGAAGGGACGGTAAGATATCCACCCTAACCAAGCCAAGAAGATTACTCGAATAGTTAAAAAGGTTTAAATCATATTTAGTCCCTCAAATTTTATGCATATTTTATTATGGTCCCCAAACTTCCAAACATTCTATGTTAGTCCCAAAACTTGGCATAAAAAACCAATTTAGTCCTTGTAATTTTTTTTATAAATTATTCAACAGAATCTAAACATAGGTGATTGGCTGATCAAATATACTACGTTAACAAATATTTGAAGCCAGCCGTAGTAGAAGTGTCAGGCTTTAGATTTTTGTTAAATAATTAGTGAAAAATTAATGACATGACTAAAATAACTACTCGTTCAAAGTTCAAGGATTAAAACAATACATTTGAACAAAAACATAATACTTTAAAGTTTATGGACCAAAAATAAATAAAAATGAAAATTCAATGACAAGAATTAGGTTCAAATCTAGTTAAAAATAGAACTTAGGGAGGGCACTCCAAAAACACATAAATGGTAGTAACATTAAGCACAAGTCGCATAAATGATAATAAACCAAAGTTAAAGTGTTAGACTACCTTGACGGCAGGGTCGCATGTCGCACGTCATGACCAGCAAGTTTATCCAGAGAAGAAGAAAAACGAGATCCAAAAGGTGGGAGCATTCTTTTAGAAGGTATATCTCCAAAGGCTCTCATGTCGTTCTGAAAATAAGCTTAAACCTCAATTAATCATGGAAAATTTAGAATGGATTTTTTAAAATGCAAAAGAAAAAGATTAAAAATTTGATATTACTATAAAGGCCTAATCACCTTTTCCACTTCCATTGAATTTCCATCTGTTCCGGATTTGGATTGCCTAAAGTTACTTAGCTCACCACCTTTAAATCCATGACTGTTATGCTGCACAGAAGCCTGTGGTTGTGTCGCATGGCTTGTTCCAAAAGAAGGTTCCACATCTATATCGAAATTCCCCATTGGATGGTACTGGAATCTACGAGTTACAGATGGCTTTCGAACGGTATTACCTCCTACTTTCTGTTTGCTTCCAGAAGAAGTTTGTGTATCACTAGCATTTGAGTTTTCAATCTCATGCATTTCAGTCGCACCCTTCTCCAGACAACTGTTCCCAGGTGATTCCAATATTTGAGAACCCTTATCAAGATGATGCTGGTATTTTGCCGGAAAAACACTTTCCTTTAAGTCCATTGAAGAAGTAGCATCTTTCCAAAAAGAAAGGTTACGATTACTTGGATTTTGTTGCCTGCTTCCTAGGTCATCTCTTGAACTACTAGCATTAGCTACTGCAGCATTGTTTATTAGACTAGAACCTTCATTGTACACTTGCGAGTTTTCAACAGCAGGATTTGCACGCTGCAATTCATCAGTTGGGTTAGGAACTGAATCATGATTCTGCTTAAAAGTAGCAGAACCCATCTCTTCACGTATAGATCTCTTATGATCTCCACTCTGAGAAGTTTGTGACATGTTATGATTTTCATGATTTTTCATACTGTTACCCCCATGGGAGAACATCGGTTCAATATAGCTCCAACCATTAGGCTTACAAGGTTGGCTATTATAAGAGGATACATTCTGTTGATGGATCCAAGAACCTGACATATTATCTGCATTAATTTCTACACCTGAAATATTACCTTCATTTTCAGACAAGTTTCGACCTTCACAAAGTGACTTCTGTGGTAGATTACGATCTATCCATTTTCTTTCACCTTCCAATGATGGGGGAGTTAAACTTTGGGAACTGTTATTCTGAAAGCCTTCAGTTTGTTGAAAGAATGTTCTTTGGCCCGGTTGCTGAAATCCAGAGACATTGGCCGAGTTAACATAATTGTTGGACCTATTATTAGCCTCAGCAGAGGCAGAAGAATGTCTAGAATTCAATGTTTGTAAGTTGTTGTCAACCCAAACAGGTTGCAGTTTTCCACCGTCATTAGCATCTGAAGGCTGCTGATTCCCATTTGAAGGCCCACTATTATGAGTGTTAAGACCACCCCACCCTTCTTGTACCCCCACATCGCCACTTGAAGTTTCTGCCACAGCGGACTGCATCAAAGCACTCCAACTTCCACTCTGTAAAAAGGAATATCCAGAATTAAAATCACTAGCATCTGTCATATTATAACCACCTGACGAAATGTTATCAGTCCTGCCAAAAGCATCCCACAAATTGTCATCTGAACCATACAAAATTTTTTCTTCAGTGGGATCTAACGTAGCCACATTCTGTGATGGAGCAACCTGTGCCATTGTCTTCTCCTGTGACACTTCTGATCGACCATCAAACTCTTGTCTGCTACTAAATTCCTGCATCGATGCATTTCTCTGTTGGAGATTCACATGCTGCAAGTTTTCAGAATTTAATCCACCATTTAAACCTTGACTTGACATGCCAAACATACTTTTCCCCTGGAAATCCTGTCTCACAGCCATTCCATCTTGCATGCTAACCTGATCTGGGTATGCAGTATAATGGCTCCCCAAAATGGGGTTGTTACTGACAGATAACTGCTGCATAGCAGGTTTATCTGATGGAATGGGAGAGTTTGAACCTAGAAAACTACTTGCAGAAGAAATAGGAACCCCATACAAGGATTGATCGACTTGTTCAGGAATTAAACCCATGAGGCGCAGTGCTTGTTGCTGCTCGGAAGGAAATCCAAATCCACTAGAGGGGCCCTGCATTGGTGTAGACAAACCATGTTGCAATGAGTTTGCATTATTCACCATATGCTGGGGCTGCCAAGGAGAGGTAGATAACTCGTTAACAGGAATACCATCAATCAGTGTGGCTGAATGGTTTCCTGCTGCCTGCTTTGAGTTGGATGACATCTGATTCATTGAAACATGTTGTCTTGCTTCCTGCTCCTGAAATTGGTGTTGCCTCTGAAGTTCTTGTATATGTGACAGAATTGCTTGTTGTTGCAGTAGCTGCATGTCAGGATTCCCAGGCTGCTGCTTGGGCAAAATCTGTGTCACACTGGAATTCCTGCCACTCAATTGCTGTTGACCTCCGAAAAAATCAAAATTTACAGGAGAATCAGTATTTTCCAACCTAGCTACATTTTTCTTGCTTAGTTCAGGATTATTCACTTGTTGTGCTTCATGAATAGATAGGCCTCTTGGTGTTATATGCCTATCAGATACTGTATCTGCACCTAAAAAGTTCGCTTCAATCTGCCTTGCATGGATAAGTTGATGTCCTGCTGCATAACCATTCAGAGTTTGATGTTGATTTTGAGACTCGCTTCTTCCAATCTCAGGACTTATATATGATTGTGAGAAGTTCAAACCATGAAGTGAGTGAGAAGGCTGACCCAGTCCTCCAGAATCTGCTAGGGAAAAATAAAATAAAAATTTAGTAGATTCTTTAAAAAAAAATGAGGAATAATGATGCTCTATCCACACACACACACACACACACAAAGAGTAAGAAAGAAAGAATGAAAGAAAGAACCAACTCATGAAGAAACTATAAAGTAGTACCTGGTTGATGTGCATTATAATTCTTCAAATTTGAAATAAAAGGAGAACTAATCTCTCTCTGGTTTCTAACCCATAGATTGTTACTTAGACCAACCCAGCTTCCATCAGCAGCCTGAGACTGATGTTGGCCCTGATACAGATTCTCTTGTCCAAAGAAATTGTGGACCCTGTCTCCAACTTCGTTTCCAGGCATAGATGGTCAAGCCCACTGATCTGCTGGTAATGACTTTTGGTGTGAAGATAGGTACCTAGAAGCAAAAACAGCAGTTAAGAGCTATTGCAAATCCCTGCCTCCTACAGAAACCACATGTGGAAATTTCTCAAGTACGATTGTCGTTAGAAACGTACCCTCTTTTGGTCATTTAAGATTCCTCAGAATTGCCATATGATGGAACCCCTGAATAGTATCCTGCATAAGCCACTCCAACACATTATACTAACGTGAAGATAGATTTTAAGGCAGGAGAGAAACTAGCAGGGAGTTGCAATTTAAAGATGGATAATTTCTCATTAATTTTCCTACTCAAGGAAGAGGGAGTACAATTGATATTGATTAGGGCTCACCTCAGAAAAAGAAATTGTGTTTCCTACATGGTATTTCCTCCAATACAACGTATATTCCCATCAAAACAATGTAAATAAATCATAGTGAGTAGTTAAATTACATAATAGCCATGTATGTAGTATCCATTTAAGTCATAACACTTGAAACCATTTTTAATTGATGTAACATTTTACATTAAGAATAATGAAAACAGGAGAAAGGACCAGAAAAACAATGGCCAAACAAACACTCTGGGCCATGAGTAAAAAAGTTTTAAATAAATATAAATACACACACACACACACACACACAAATTGTATAAAGAGGACCCAATCAATTTGATAACCATAAGTCCCAGTTTATAGGTTGTTGATTTATGTATTTTCCTAGACCTACTTGTAATCATTAGAAAATGTAAATTGTGCTATCCACTTAACCTAGCAACAACCAAGTGGTGTCCATAGTTGCACGTCATTTTATAATTGAAACTTGAACTTTTAACCTCGACCAGACAGAAAACCACCCAAAGGCACAGAATTATTTCACTCTTCAGGACACTGAACTCCCCATACTTTTTTGCCCTCGTCTCTTGCCTAACTTGGAGTTATATAGATATCCCCAACGCCATCTTAAGTCTTTATATAAGAGAAATAAAGGCTCCAAAGCTCCAGAGAATAAGAATGGCTAAAAGTCTCTTCTGTGATTGCACTTAAAAGTCACATTTTAACCCTTTTAAAGCAACCTGAGTTTGGAGTTCAAATTTCTTCTATATTTTCAGGTTTGTGGTCTTCATTATTTACCAAGGTTTTAGCTCACCTTTTAGAATGTTCTTAGACTAACATGGACTTTAGATTTCCACCTTAGTATTTCCAAGTTCTAGACATTATGAATATCTTCATTCGTCTATTTTATGAGGTAGAGAGAGCATCCTTATTCTTCTTCGCTACCAGGGTCTAGAGTTAATAGAAAAGGAAAATCTTTTTGTTCAACGTCAACAATAGTTCTGAAGGTGTGGTTGGTTTCCGTGCTTATAACAAAACCAGAAAACAAAAACATACGGTATTCAGTATTGCTAATTTTCATTATAAAAACACCAAGCCCAACTTGAATGTAACAAAGCCAATACAGACGGGAATATTAAATGGAAAGAAATCCGGCCACGAACATCGTCAGAAGAGATCGGAGGTATACCTTCTAACATCATTATATCTGCACTCCATAAAGTGCAATTGAGATGCATGGTTATTGATTGTAGCCTTATAAACTATGCAATCAGATACTTTAAATGAAAGTTACCCAAAGTTTCTAACCCAAACATGTATGGGATCCTAACGAGAACTGACCTGCTGGTTGAACTCATTTTTCATGCTGGCGAAAACAAAGAAATAAGGACCATAAAATTAATAATGTCCTCGTGAAATAACAATATGAGTAGAACATTTCCAGGGATACCAATATTTCCACGAGCCATAGGATAGACATGACTGCATATTTTCTCAATATACGTCGGTAGACTCCAGATATCACGTCTCTATTACAGAACCAGAGAACGAACGTAAGAACCAAAGGTGGTTTCAATTTGCAAATACCTTTTTTTGCGGTGCTTACGGACCACGATCAAAAGAATACAACTTTGCATTGTAAAATTTTCTTTCCCGGATGCTAGAAAAGCTTACCAAACACGTGAAAAGCAAAAAATACGAAAATGGGGATGGGGATCGAGAGACGCCATGTTGCGCTGACACAGGCAACAACACTAGACTCGTCTGGAAACTTCATTGTCTACGAGGGTAAGTAAAAGACGACATAAATAAAACCAATCCCTTTGCTTCCTCCTCCATTTTTTCAGACAACCAAACAGGTGCAGAAGCCACAAATTTTCTCCAGATTAAGCCAAGGCGAGGGAGCAAAACCACTGAGCAAGCTGTAACAAGCTGCCCGACCCGAAGACACCAACAGTAGAGCACCTATTTACTATTTCCCAAAAGAAATGACCCCCGGAAAAGGAAAAATTAGGGTTTTAAAAGAGAAAGCGGGAGACAACGAACTCACACTGATTTGATGAGCTTGCGTACAAACTTGAAAGCGATCCTGTGATAATGCCGGATTGTGGAGTGTTAGGGTTTGAATCAGAGAGAGATACGAGTATATGAGCCTCCCCGAGCTCAGAGAGAGAGAGATAAAGTGATCGAAAGAGTGCGAAAATTTCAACGAACTGGGGCACAGAACCGAGGTTCGGACCGAATCTGAGGCTCGGGATGGATGTGGATGATTTGGGTCCGAAACTGAGCCCCGACTACCATAGCCATCGCCATTGCCCTTGTCCAATGAGGTACTGCGAATCCATGTTTTTCTTCCTCCCAATTATGAGCTTTTGCACGTGACTTTAATATTTACCCATCTTTTTCAATTTCACGCCAATTTTTTCATTCTCTAAAACCCTTTCCCAGTTTCCCTCCCTCCAAATAATGCACACAAGATACACAATAGGTATCAAACTCATTATCATCATTGGGCTTGTCCGGTTCAAAAAATTCGTCGGCCCAAGCCCAGTTATCTTTAGTGCATTTTAGACCTAGCATGGGTTGGTCCAACCTCTAAATCGGTCCAAAGCCCAATTCATAGATTTTGATTGTTGCTTCTTAGCGTAGATTCCCCGTTTTTCGTTTCTCCGGTCCGTGGGAGATTTGAACTTCCGTTATTTTGATCGACTTTGATTCATGTGAGTTAGAACTCGACATTTTTTAGTTTGAGACATGTGACTTACTATATTATGTCAAGGTTGACAAATTTTATTCAAATTGGTTTGCTGATTAACTGTTAAATGAAATATAGTTCGCTAAAGCGAGCATAGCTCAACAGTAATTGACATATACTTTCGGCTTCGATTCATTCTTATGTTGTACTTTCAAGACGTTCATTTTGATCCAAAATATACGTTTTGGTTCCTGTTTACGAAATTATAACATGAACTTGATGGCTGTCAATTAAATTTGTGCATGACATGTCGTACTTGTATAAATAAGATAAAAAATCCGTTTTTTTTATTTTTTTTAGTACAACAAATAAGGTGGAGATTTAAACTCATAACCTACTGCTGTCGGATTTTAGATGTATAGAGATAAAAATTAACTTTTTGAATGTCAAACAGGGGAAAAAAAAAGAAGTAACATTTTGAAAGTACAAAAACGAAAATTGAAAAAATGAGTCCATCAAACTTTAATGTTGCAAAAGTACGATGATTAAAATTATCGAATATTTAGATTACATGGATTAAAACAATATTCAAAACCTCTAGTAATTCAATATTGAATCTATTAGTTTACATTTTGTTTAATACATCTGTTAGTTTACATCGATAATGTGATATTTCCCAAAAGATAGTCTATATGATTTTGTGCAAATGCACGTATTATGGACTGATAAATAATTAAATATACATGTCCATATGCTTTAGGGCTAAACGTTGATTAAAGCTAACCAAATTTTATATTATATGACGAAAGCATCAACAAAAAACATTAATAAATTATCGTAAATGCAAACATAACATGAACAATAACAACTATTTTGATAATATTTGTATAAAACACAAACTACTTATTCACCGATTAAAATACTTGTTATTTCATCCCATAGACATTTTCATGTAATTTGGAACCCAGTGCCAATGTTAGTGACCCATATTAAAAACTACCAACAATACCATAAAACATGATATTAAGCAACCGACAATAAATATTTTGCAATGTTTTAATAAATAGGAAAATATAATATCGATTAATACTAGTAAAGCCAAATAAAATAGAGAAATATCAAACTTTACCCATAAACTTAACAGTTTATAATGATGTATTAATTTTCACAACGATTTTCAAATTAACGAGTCAAATGATAGACTTGGACAATTATGACAAATTTTTCCTATTACCAAACTTTCATAAAATCACACAACAAATTTCAACGAAAAATTATAGCTCACAAACTCTAGTCGTACTAATAAATCCAATCATAAAACAAATTTTTTTCTGCAAAGATAATGGAATAAATATTACAAAACTCATTCAATAAAGTTCCTACAAAATTTATGTTTCATAATTCCAATGAAATTATATAAATTGCAGTACTCAAATTTAAAGTAAAAAAGGCAAAACATTTTATATAAGCTCCACAAAGGCGTACAAATTGAAACACAAACGATAAATTTGATTTATTTCAAACTAAAAATTTTAGTTGGGTTATAAAACGAAGTTGTAAGTTCGAACCTCATTTTGGACCTATTATATTAAAAAAGCTTTACCGTGGTTGATTTGACTAAGAAGCCCCAGCGTTGAAGCCATAATTACTGCGTGGAGCTGACGTGCCAAAAACCTAATGGCTACAAGACAAGAGAGGAGGAATCAAGGGGAAAAGAAGGTTAAACGAGAGCAGAAGAACAGAGAAGAAAGAAAAGGCAGATCCCGGTAGGCAATCCCTCGTAACATCGAGCCCTTGGAGCTATCCGGAGTTGGAATTATTCGTTCTCCGGTAAACCTACAGAATCGGGCCAATTAGAAGGCGAACAAACAGCGAGATGGGGGAGGAGAAGAGGCACCAAATGATGCAGAATCTCTTTGGAGATCAGTCCGAGGAGGAAGAAGAGATTGATTCCGAGCACGAGTCCAATCCGCAACCCAATTATGCCTCCGTACTTCCCTCTATCTCTGTCTATCGATTTACTTCCGTTCTTGAACCTTGGTAGATTGACGCCGAGGAATTGAATTCCGGATAGAAGTTGCCATGTGTATTTGTTATTTATTCGATGCTATAATCAACATGCCACTTGAATAAAGCCAATGGTCATCAAAAGACTGATAAAGTGCATGAGCCAATGAGAATTAATAAGTGTTTTGGCGTTAATTTGCAAGGAAATGGTAGTATTAGGAAAATGCATTGATTTAGGCTTATGGGCAGCTCTATAGTTATCATGGATACTAAGTGCTCTTTGGAATTTGGTTTTTCTGGGATAAGCTGCTTTAACGTTGTTCTGCACGTTTTCCAGGACGAAGGGGAAGGAGGGGCGGAGCCTGAAGGCGTAGGTGAAGTGGAGGGACATGGGGAGGTGGAAATCGAGAGTGAAGCTGAGTTGCAGGATGTTGATCCGGATCCTGGAGAAAGTGAGGGTGAAAGGGATCAAAGTTCTCAAGAAGTAGACGTGGGTCACCACAGAGAAGAAGAAAGTGAAGGGAAAGAGGTGGATAGCGACGACAGGGAAGAATATGGTCAAAGAGTGGCAACTAGCAGGAGGCATGATTTAGTTGAAAGTGAATCCGAGAGGTCTGAAGAAAACAATTATATTGACAACGAGGACGAAGAGGTGGATCAAACTAGGAGTCCAAGGTAATGCAAGCATATTTACCCCCTCCCCACATTTCATTCCAGTTGTTCCCGACATCTTGTGATATTTTCAAGCATTATAGCCTCATGACCTTATAAAATTTCATCGGCACTGTATGCACACAGCAGCAGTTCTCTCCTTACTTTTCTTTGATAAGAAACCAAACGGAAAAGGTGGGAGCAACTTTCACCAAAGAAGTGCACAAACAATCACTTCAACCAGCTATAATCAAAGGAGTATTGTAATTACTATAATGGGAGATAGAGTACACCAGGAAGAGTCCGTGACCTTAACTCCCATCCAAGTTTTCCCCCGTCCTCTTTAGCTCAGCTTTCTCTAACGTGGCAATTTCATTACAACCAAACGTTCCAGAATCAGCCTTAACGCTACAAGGACCAAAGCATGTTTACTTTTCTTTTGAAGGGATTCCATAAAGGAGCTACTTCATAGATGTGATAGATCATAACTAGAAGTTGTATTACGTTAGATACATCTAGGTACCTCATTTATCAATGGATCTAAGCTACTTTTGCCATCATTGTAAACTTGAATTTCGGACTGTTACAGGGAGGAGAGGGATCACAATTCGCATCCAGTTGCCGAAATTCGTGATGTATTTGGCGACTCTGATGAAGAAGATGAAGCAGAATATGCTGTCGAAAATGATATTAAGCAAGATTCAGCCGTGAGTAATAGATGTTCATTTGCAGCGATAAATAATTTCTGATTGCTGAGCTGTAAGGTATTTGTGATTCCATGATCATAACGGTTGTGAGTATTATTTCAGAGGTCACCTATCGAAGAGGAGGGTAGCTTTGAGAAGAGTCCAAGACCAGAGGACATAATTCCTGATGAAGATGCTCGGTATGAGTCAGATGCTCGTTATGAATCAGAAGAGGAAAATTTTGAGGTAAAACATAAAGAGAAGCCGGTTGGGCCTCCGTTGGAGCTGGAGATTCCATTACGTCCTCCTCCTGCTCGCCCAGCGAAGGTTTTCCCATAACCTATAATGTATTTAATTGTCATTTGATACAATTTTTATCTCGCACTACCAATTTTGCATGCTTATCTGATGTCTGGAGTGAAATGCTACGTTGTGTAAAATTGGATTCTGGGTTGATCAAAGATGCTCTGTGTGCTGTGTGATAACAATTTAAGGGTTTTTTTTTCATGCTTGAATTTTTGTTATATGTATAACTATTTTTGAGATTGCAAAAGATTTTATCACAGGAGCTCTAAATTATGAGATTGTGACAGCATTTCAAATTGATTGCAGATGAACATGATAAAAGTTTCCAATATTATGGGCATTGATCCGAAACCATTCGATCCCAAAACATATGTGGAAGAGGATATATTCGTGACAGATGAGTCTGGAGCTAAGAAACGTATACGCCTGGAAAATAACATTGTTCGATGGAGGAATGTTAGGAAACCTGATGGCACAGCAAGCGTACGTTTTATAGCATTCTTCATGCCATTGATTTTTCATGATGGATTATCATTTTAATTGCTTCTAGTAGAGCATGATGAATTATATTATAGTAATATTTTGTAGTATTATCTTTTATTATTCTTTTACTCCAAATGAGTGTTATCCCAAATTTGGTGGGGGGAGTATAATTAAGATGCTCACTGAGATTTAATATATTTTCAGGCATCCCTAAATTTCTTCTGCTTAAATTTGTTTTTTACAGTACTTTACTTTTACCATTTTATTCCGATTTGTAGTATGAAAGCAATGCACGTTTTGTGAGGTGGTCGGATGGCAGTTTGCAGCTGCTAATTGGGAATGAAGTGCTCGACATAAATGTGCAAGATGCAAAGCATGACCAAGCACACTTGTTTCTTCGGCATGGAAAGGTGATGTCTCAAAACTAATTACAACTGAAATTTAGATTTATAGGGCATGGGAAGGTGATTCCTCAAAACTAATTAGTATTGAAATTTAGATTTATAGATCTATTACTTTGTTTCCTTGTTAAACTCTTTGATCTTGAGGCTTTGTTTTTATTCGTACCAATTTCTAGACTTTGGGGTGAGAATTGTCCTCAACTATGTAGAGTATTAATGTATAGCAGTACACTAAGGTAGTTAGTGTTTGACTTTGCTTTCTGCTGTTTGATATTTGGGCATCATTGGAGGAGTTAACTTCCTTTCTACTTTGAAGAGATATTTCTATAATTTTAGTATCAGCAACAAAGAATTTTTTAATATTTAATTTTTTGGGCTTGGGATGTCGAAATGAATTAGAAAATCTACTTGCACTGTTTAGCCGTTGCAAGTCTTATTTTTACCCTTTTAGGGTGGTTGCTTATTTTCAAAATATACTTCATGTGACGGTCACCTGTTTGTACCTGCAGGGTATCCTGCAATCACAAGGTAGGCTTATGAGGAAGATGAGATTCATTCCATCATCCCTGACATCAAATTCTCACCGCTTATTAACTGCTCTGGTGGACTCACGACATAAGAAGGTGTACAAGGTTAAGAATTGCATCACGGACATTGATCCTGAAAGGGAAAAGGAGGAAAAAGAAAAGGTAAATGGTTTAAATGGTGTTTATGATTGTTTCTTTTTAAAAACAAATTAGTGTTCACCTGCTATTTTTTATTTTGCTGCTGCAGGCCGAAAGTCAAACAATCAGGGCAAATGTGCTTCTTAATCGGAAGAAGGAAAAGGTTAACAAGAAATATACTCCTGTCATTGACAGAAGGCGCCAACTATCACCTGGGTTCTTGGAAGATGCCCTTGAGGAGGTATGTTGTAATTTTCTTTCTCATTTTCTAATCTTTTGGGATTTGGGAATGCTTTCTTGTTTCAAGGTCTAAAGTGGTTCTTTGTAGTATTATGTTGTCAACTTGGGGTATTGGGGCGATTTAGGATTAATGGCTTGGGACTGCCTACTAATTTCAGGGTTCTAAGTTGCTTTGCTTCTCCATGGAACTTATTGATTTCCTTTCAGTTATAATTTTATTGGAAGCACAACTTTCAGTTCTTTTTATTGATTTCCTTTCAGTTATAATTTTATTGGAAGCACAACTCTCAGTTCTTTGGCAAATTACTTGTTATAATCATTTTTATTTTATTTTATGGGTTTCTTTTTCGGGTTTGGGTTTCTGTGTGAAGGAGCGTTAAAGTTTGCATGCAGCTTACCTTAACTTGCCAAATTTGTTCAGGAAGATGAAACGGATTATTTTGATGCACGTCGTTCTCGCCGCCGCTTTGAGGAAGATTTGGAAGCTGAAGCCCGAGCAGAAAAACGTATTATGAATGCAAAGAAGGTCTACCACCTTGTAAATTAAATCTTGTTCATTGATTTTTGCTAGTTAGAGTGCTAAAATGGCAACTGGAATTTTCATGACAGGGAGCTAGAGACATCCCCCGGAAGTCATCCTTGCCTGCTGCTAAATCATCTGGGCGTCCTGTGGATTTCTCAGACAGTGACAGGGAAGAGTCCGAGTACGAAAGTGACGGAGAAGATGATGCTCATGGGAGAGTTGAAGAACCAGAGCAGGAGTATGAGGAAGAGGGGGATGAAGATGATGAACGTGATGAGGAGGCAGAAGTTAATGAAGTTTCAGACGTGGATGAAGAGGCCGAGGTATAATATTTCTATTCTGGAAAAAAACATTATTTTTTTGGGTACAAGAAACCGACCAGTGATAACCATAATGGGATGACCTAGTGGTCAATAAGGGCCCATGTAAATAACAAAGAGCTTAGAGGGAATGAGTTCAAAACATGGTGGCCATCTACCTAAGAATTAATATCCTACGAGTTACCTTGTCAACCGAATGTAGTAGGGTCAGGCGATTGACTCGTGATCAGTCGAGGTGCGCGCAAGTTGGCCTGGACACACGGATTTAAAAAAAAAAAATCCTTAACTGGTGCAAAATTTTTAGAACCACTCTAAACCTTCATAATGGCTTGTTATTCCGAAGTTCAACCTTAATGTCATTCCTCCGACTAATTATTACTAAAATTTCTTTATCCTTCTATTTGCAGGAGCCCAAGCATAAGGTTAGGGATTATGGGGGCAGTCACAAGCGCAAGGGGATTGAGTCTGATGAGGAGTCTCCCCCAAGAAAGGTTGCAACCCATCGTAGGATGGCAGTAGTTTATGACAGCGATGAGGAATGAAAACTTGCTTCCTATGCGATAAAATAGTGAGTATTATTTTCATCTCGTTTCTATCTGAGTGCTTGTTATGGTGGAGACTGGTAAACTTTGCTTGATTTTACTTACAAATGGAACATAGCCATTCATTACTTCTCTTTGATTTATTTTTTTGATAGGAACTCTCTTTTGATTTCTAGTTTGCTTTATTTTTATTTTAGGGTATATGTCAGTCGTTAGACATTATTGGGGGTTAGACATTCTTACACATTGTCAGTGTTATCGGTTCCAATTCTATTAGGATAATTATCTGAGATATTAGAAGCCAAGCCACGAGTTTCATGACCAGCAACGTCAATCAGTATTTCCACAATTTCAAAAGTCTCAGGCCAGTCAGAGTATAAAAAAGAAAAAAGGTCATTATTGCATGTTCAAATCATTGCTAATAAAGAGTTATAATGGTTGATCTTGACCTACAGTTTTGCTAATTTGAGAAATCTTTTTTTTTTCCTTGCTACTAATGAACATGTTAGACATTCTGGTTGTGTGGTCGGCTGAGGCTCTTCTATGCTTGTTATCAGGAACTGGCTTTCTACTAGTTGTAGTTGCATTGAGCTCTGGGTTGCTTCTCTTCCTGAAAACTTAATCTTTATGAGAAAAAATATGCTGAAAAAAGTTGAGTTTTGCGTGTATCTCAATTACTTTTCTAATTAGCAGCGGCTGTGCACGGTTGAATTGATCATAATGGACTGCAACATTACTACGGAACAAGTGGGGGGCAGGGGACTGAAGAATTCACCAGCTGAATTGCGGCAGATCCAAAAGGTTGCGGTGTGGGGCTCAAGTTATTATTTCCCACCTGCTTGTTCTCTGCTATCGTATTTGTAAATGGCGTTTTCTTGAATAATTCTCTCTTTGCCAATCAACCAATCACCAATTTGTCTTTTGCGATGGAAAATCATTGATTTTCATAGTCTCATGGCCCTTATCCTTTCCCCTTTTTTCGAATTCTAATTTGCCCTCTATATAAATATAACACAGATGGTTAGCAATCTCATGCCACGTTTGGTTTAGTGGTAAAAGAATTAGAATGAGAATCTGTTGTTCCTCATGTCTGAACGTTATAGATACCAATAATTATTTTACGCTTTTTTTTTCATTCTTTAGATTGCGAATGAATTTGTGTCTGAACTTGGGAAGGAGGCTTATTCTTTTGGTCTTAAGATTGAAGTGTAAATAGGTTATCAGAAGGGAAATATTAATTTAAATTCTGTGTGTTGATAGGTATATATATATATATATATATATATATATATATATATATATATATATTTTAGTACAACATGTTGGGGAGGAGATTTGAACTCACAACTTCTTGGTTGGAGGTATATGTCAATCACCACTTAATTATGATCGCTTTGACATGTTGATAGGTATATTATTCTGTATAAATTAATAATTTCTGACGTGTATTATGCACATTTGTGTACTTTATATTTTATTGAAAGGGTCGAATAAAATTAAGAAAACGGATTGTTTAACAATTCTATTTGATAATATATAGAAAAATAGTTATTTTATAGCGTAACATTTTAGTTTATTGTTTATTGTTTCTCATTTTCCATTTTTAAGAACGCATTTGACATTTGATGACTGTTTGTTTCACTTTTCTTATTTTAATAAATGTTTCAAAAATGGTGTAGAATTTTTCAAAATAAAAAAAATTAAGTTTCTATTGTTTTTTATTTTTATTTTTTCAAAACTCAAATAAAAACATTTATTTATTCTTGATTTATAAAATACATAATAAATATTAAAAAATAAAAATAACAAAAAAAATTATAAAATTTATCTTTTCAGTTAAAAATTTTATAGAATGAGAGAAAAATAGTCATCAATGTTTCTGTTTTCAATCAAATAAGAAAGAAAGAAAAAACAATTACAGAGTTTTATTTTTATTTATTAAAAAGGAGAAAAAGAAAAGGATGGTTAACAAACAAGTATTTAATAAACACTTTTTGAAAAATCCACTTTCTAAATTAATATATCTACACTACATGTGCGCCTATACACGTGGAATAATTGTTTATTTTTTATTTTAAATATTTTGTTTAGTAAATAGAAATACTACTGGGTGATACTAGAATGAGAGAGGCCCATCGAGGTGAGTTAGTCGCGGTCATTCGAGAATCTTCTTCGATGATTCATTATCCAATTTTTTAAGATTCCATTGTCCACAAATTCTTAATAATAATAAAAAAATTACTAAATATCTTTGGGACATTAAATACACAAATAATCGAATTAATCCACTTCAATATAAATTCTTTTAACAACAAAAATAGGAACATAAATATAACAATGTTTTACTTTAAAATTTTGATGGAATAATTATATTTGAAAAAGAACGTATATTTTCTTTTGGTATAATATGTGAGATGAAAAATCGAACTCACGATCTTTTAGTTGAAGATATTTGACGATTACTAGTTGGAGATATTTAACAATTACCATTAAGTTATGCTTATGATTCTTATAATGCAATGGAGATGTGTAAAGTTGGTTTTGTCTAAAAACTAATGATGAATTGATATATTAATTTAAGAAAAATTAAACAACCATTCAATAAAATTTTGTCCTAATCTAATTAACTATCTATTGTTTTTCTTTAAATTTTATCGTCTAAAAATAGAATCGACGGATGAATATGATCTAATTGATGAAATCAATTAAATTCATCGATTTCATCCMGTCAAACTAGAAATTATTAATTAAATGAAAACTAATACAAAAAATAGGGAAGAAGTGGGCATTTTATTAAACAAAAAGAGGCAAAATTGATAGAACTAGATTTTTATTAATACTTTTATCACATATTATATAACAAAAAAAGTTTGCAAATAAAATAGTTATAAAGATACTTTTCTTTATTTTTAATTCCACATCGATTTATTTACAAAAAAAGAAAAAGAAAAAAAAAGGTGCATAAGATGAGGAAGTGGGGCCCGCGCCGAAGTATGCGTGGCAGTATGTAGTGTAAATTTCTGGTAAAATCTCGCAAACTCTAGCTCCTTCCAGATGTCTCCATTTGCATATCATAAGAACACCATGCCGCCTCCTTCTCTCTCCATTCTTGTTCAATTCGTCTGCGAAAACATTCTTGATCAACGCTTCCTTAATTCTCAATCGAATTTCTCTTCTTTGACGACGAAGAGAACGTTTGAAGTATACCACAAGGGTTTTGTGCAACTGCTACTGCGTTCTTTTTGATCTGAAGGTATGGTGATCGAATTCCTTTGATTCAATGCGATTGTTCTTGGTCTTGTTTGTTCTTCTATTTGATGTTAATAGTTTCTCTTTTCTTTTCTTGTTGTTTTTTTTTTCTTTTCAGATTTCTTGCGGATATGAATCCTGACAAATTCACCCACAAGACCAATGAGGCACTCGCCGGGGCTCACGAGCTGGCTTTGAATTCCGGCCATGCCCAGTTGACACCACTTCATCTTGCGGTTGCTTTGATTTCTGATCGGAGTGGAATATTGAGCCAAGCGATTTCGAGTTCCGGTGGCGACAATGCCCATAAAGAAGTGGAGACGGTTTTCAATCGGGCATTGAAGAAGCTCCCATCTCAATCCCCTGCACCCGACGAAGTTCCGGCGAGTACAACTCTGATCAAGGTAATTCGGAGAGCACAAGCTGCGCAGAAATCGCGAGGGGACACGCATTTAGCCGTCGATCAATTGGTTCTTGGTCTTCTCGAGGATTCCCAGATTGGGGATTTGCTTAAAGAAGCCGGTGTCACCACTGCGAAAGTTAAGTCCGAGGTCGAGAAACTCCGTGGAAAAGAGGGGAGGAAAGTGGAGAGTGCATCTGGAGATACAACATTTCAGGCCCTCAAAACATACGGGCGAGACCTGGTAGAGCAAGCGGGGAAGCTCGACCCAGTTATTGGTCGGGATGAAGAAATTCGCAGGGTGGTGAGGATTTTATCTAGAAGAACCAAGAACAACCCAGTTCTAATCGGAGAGCCTGGTGTTGGTAAAACTGCAGTGGTGGAAGGATTAGCTCAAAGAATCGTGAGGGGAGACGTCCCAAGTAATCTTGCTGATGTGAGACTCATAGCTTTGGATATGGGTGCACTGGTAGCAGGGGCAAAGTACAGGGGAGAATTTGAAGAGAGATTGAAGGCTGTTTTGAAGGAAGTTGAAGATGCAGAAGGGAAGGTCATATTATTCATCGATGAGATTCATCTTGTTCTTGGTGCTGGTAGAACAGAAGGGTCTATGGATGCTGCCAATCTTTTCAAGCCTATGCTGGCTAGAGGGCAGCTTCGTTGCATTGGGGCAACTACCCTTGAAGAGTATAGGAAATATGTGGAGAAGGATGCGGCCTTTGAGAGAAGGTTTCAACAGGTTTATGTGGCTGAACCTAGTGTGCCTGATACAATCAGCATCCTCCGAGGACTGAAAGAGAGATATGAAGGCCACCATGGTGTTAGGATACAAGATCGAGCTCTTGTCGTTGCGGCCCAGCTTTCGAGTCGATATATCACAGGTATGTATCTGTTTCCTTTCAGCTCATATCAATCTCTTGGAGCTTTTTATAATGATCATGAAGATATTGATGTTGGGGTTTGGTTTACATTGTACAGGGCGGCACCTTCCTGATAAGGCAATTGATTTAGTTGATGAAGCTTGTGCAAATGTGAGGGTCCAACTTGATAGTCAGCCTGAAGAAATTGACAACTTGGAGAGGAAGCGAATGCAGCTTGAAGTTGAACTTCATGCTCTTGAAAAGGAGAAGGACAAAGCTAGTAAAGCTCGTCTTGTTGAAGTGAGTATTCCTTTTACAGATTGATTTCTTTGATTACTTTTGTAGTGGGGTATGCGATGCAGTTTCTGACATTTTATTTGCTTTGCTCCAGGTGAGGAGAGAGCTTGATGATTTGAGGGATAAGCTTCAACCTTTATTGATGAAATATAGAAAGGAGAAAGAAAGGGTTGATGAAATTAGAAGACTCAAGCAGAGGAGGGAGGAACTACAGATAGCCCTGCAAGAGGCTGAAAGAAGATATGATTTAGCAAGAGCTGCTGATTTGCGATATGGAGCAATCCAGGAAGTAGAATCTGCAATTGCACGGATTGAAGGGAACACTGATGAGAATCTAATGTTAACTGAAACCGTTGGACCAGAACAAGTAGCCGAGGTCGTGAGCCGCTGGACCGGAATACCGGTCACGAGGCTTGGCCAGAATGAGAAAGAGAGGCTGGTGGGGCTTGCTGAGAGACTGCACAAGAGAGTTGTGGGGCAGAACCAAGCAGTTGATGCTGTTGCCGAGGCAGTTTTACGATCAAGAGCTGGACTGGGAAGGCCACAGCAGCCAACTGGGTCTTTCCTGTTTCTTGGTCCAACTGGTGTTGGAAAAACTGAGCTTGCCAAGGCGCTTGCTGAACAACTTTTTGACGACGAAAATCTCCTGGTGAGAATTGACATGTCTGAATATATGGAACAACACTCAGTTTCACGGCTCATTGGTGCTCCTCCTGGGTAAGTATCCTTCACCACATAGAGCCAATTGTTGGTATTTTCTTGGCTTTCAAGAACAAAATCTCACTGGGGTCTTGTGGTTTCTTTCAGGTACGTTGGCCATGAGGAAGGAGGGCAACTCACAGAGGCTGTAAGGCGGAGGCCATACAGCGTTGTGCTGTTTGATGAAGTGGAGAAAGCTCACATATCTGTCTTCAACACTCTTCTCCAAGTTTTAGACGATGGAAGACTGACCGATGGCCAAGGCCGGACTGTGGATTTCAGAAACACAGTCATTATTATGACCTCTAACCTTGGAGCTGAGCATCTCCTTTCTGGGTTGATGGGCAAGTGCACAATGCAAGTTGCTCGTGATCGAGTTATGCAAGAGGTACCAAAAACAAAACAAGTTCTGTTTTCTGTGTTCACAATTCTTCATTTATTCATTACAAAATAAGCTCATTCCTGCATAATTTGACAGGTGAGAAAGCACTTTAGGCCAGAGCTGCTTAATCGGCTAGATGAAATTGTAGTATTCGATCCTCTCTCGCACGAGCAACTGAGGAAAGTTGCCAGACTGCAAATGAAAGACGTCGCAGCCCGCCTGGCCGAGCGGGGCGTTGCCCTGGCCGTGACTGATGCTGCTCTCGATTATGTCTTGGCAGAGAGCTACGATCCAGTAAGTATTGATCAAGAAAACGAACAAGCAGCTTCATCTTGTCTCAACAAAAATGCTAACTCCACGTTCCATTTGTTTCGATTCTTTCCAGGTTTATGGTGCCAGACCCATAAGAAGATGGCTAGAGAGAAAGGTGGTGACGGAGCTATCCAGAATGCTGATCAGAGAAGAAATCGACGAGAACTCAACTGTGTTCATCGACGCAGGGGCGGACGGGGAGAGCTTGTCATATAGGGTAGAGAAGAATGGGGGGTTTGTAGATGCAACCACTGGTAAGAAATCTGATGTTTTGATTCAAATCAACAATGTTCCAAAAAGCGATGCTGCTCAGAATGTGAAGAAGATGAGGATCGAAGAAATCGATGAAGATGAGATGGAAGAATAAAGGGGACATCAAATTTGTTAAGATGTTCGTTCTTTTGAGTGAATTTTCAAGAGGTTTTTTGAGTGTTTCTGAATTTGAATTTTTGTGTTCTTGATAACAATATCCCAACAAAAAATGTAACTAGTTTCACTGTGAAGTTGTTCCAAGTAAATAAAAGTTTTCCTTTTCTTCCCTTTTCCTTTTGTTATATTAACAGTTTGGTCCTTGATTGATGCACAAAGTGGGGAAAAGTCTGATTTTTTATTCAATTTTTCTAATGGAATGTCCGTCAAAAGCCTGAAGTTAGAATCCCAAATATGATCACGAAGATTTGATAAATATAATTAAAATGAATATTAACGATAAATTCCGGGCTAAATTAAGTATTAAAATTTTTTTTTTTGATCTTCGTTTTTTTCAAGAATTTCGGTAAATTATTTTTTATATAGTAATGTTTCTTTCATTAAGTGGTAGTTTCGTTTCTTCTATATTATTTCTTTTTAATTAAAAAAAACTGCGATTTATTATGATCACGAAAAACAGTAACAAAATAATAAAATATGATTTATATTAAGAAAAATAAAAATTAAGCATGCTATATTTATATTTAGTAGAAAAAAAATGAAAAGTTAGTGATTTTTTAGAGTACATTGGGAGAATGACATAAATACGACGTCGCTTAGTCAAACGTTTGTCGTTTGCAATTTTGATAGGGATAGCCGGAAGCATGGATTAGTTATTGCTGCAGTCGTTTTCCATTGGATTACAGCGCGCAGATTTCAACGACTTCTAATTGCGGGATCGCCTTGTTTGTTTGCAATTTTGATTATTTGCTTCAACTTCAACAACTCTTTCTCGATTGCCAACAATTAATGCTTCATTCTTTTGTGGATGGAATGGAAATTGGAATGATCCCAGTTCACTAAATTAGGGGCACTTTCCTAATTTCTCTGCTCCGTGTTCGTGAAATGGGGACGATTCTCCAACCAGTTTACAGTGCCTCAGACCCTTTGGCGCCAATTGAGAGTCTCTCTTCCCGGGCCAATGGACACACTGCCGGATGCCATGGAATGTCGTATACTGTTCTCTTGGTTGTGCCGTCGGCTTTGTTCGCGATCTATTTGGCGATCAGCGCTGTCAAGAACATGAAGAAGCTTTTTCTTGGTCGGTCGTTTATAATGATTTCGTATTATGCCCTTCTCTGGATCACTACCGTCCTCAATCTTGCTTGGTGCTCTCTTCAGGTGAGTTTCTTTGGATGTTTTTCTCTTTCTTCGATATCCAGCAAGTGTGGGGGTGTGGAGGACTTCAAAGAACTGTATTTTGCCTTCAATTAATGAGCTATCTAGTGTTATTACTGGGTTATCTGTTTACTGGTTAAAAATGCATCTACTTCTTCTTTTCTTAAATTATTTTTATTGCTGCGAAGTAATGTGGAATTTCCTTCATAAGAAATTAGGGGCTGTTTGAGAACTCTGTGGAGAAGGAGTTCTCAAATTTAATAATCTAGGAAGATTGGTTTTTGAAACTTGTGTTCTCTTGGTTTCTAGATGGCATGATTTCTTAGAATATTTTGAGTTGTTCTCCTCCCCAAGACCAAGGTTTTAGGAAAGTGATAGAACAAAAATCCTCTCTCGACAAGCTAGCCCAAATAGCTTTTGAAGTCAACAGAAAATAGAAAGCTATTCGTAGCTCCCAAAGAGCCCTAGGACTCCTATTGATCATCACAAAGAGGAAACGACCCTATACAAGGTGTATATAGTAGGAAAAAGAAAAAATAACTTCTCCAATTGACTAGGAAGGCTACAAAATAATTTCCTCGGGCTGGAACCACTGCCAAGCCTTCTCAACAACTTGAAAATTCCTTTTTAATTTATTCCTAAATGAGAGTTCAGTTGCATCCAACCAGAAAACTTGGTCTTCTTCTTACAACTTTGTTGACGCCATGGAGACAAGTATAGGCCTACTTACACCTGAGGGTAGACAAAGCCATCTTAATCAATCCCAGTAGCCTCCATCAAATATTAAGGATGGATGGTGGCACTTTAAGAAGAGATAACCTGCAGTTACTACATTTTGTTTTATTTTGCATTGAACGTACCAATTAGGCCGCTGGTGCGTAAGAGAGTTTTAACATAGGTGCTTATCCTTCATTCATCATCATGAAAGTATTTTTCGATGTAAAGACAAAATAATCTTTAGAAACTAGACACTTACTGCTTCTAACACTTCTTTTATGGGACAAAGCTGAGCTGTCTTGAATCTGAATCGACCCCATATTTTCAGGCTTGGAACTTCCATATGTTCTGAGGTTCACGAGACTGGTGATTACACCAAGTATAGCATGAACCGGTTATCCACATTAGAATTTGACATACTGTTTACCCAAGCCATAATATATTATATATTTTATTGTGATGTATTATACTGCAGTTCTAATTTTGCATACCTTTACCGTTAGTAATTTGATGGACATGCATTTCGTTAATTTGTGCTGTTTTAATTCTTTGTAAACCAGGCATGGGAATGCTCTCCTGGGAAGGAGGTTGCTTGGAATCTCTTGTCTTTGTTCACATCATCTGGAATGTTGTTTCTGGAAATTAGTCTGGTAGCTTTCTTACTCAAACAAAATTATTCTGGTGGGATGGAAGCATTGTTGCATAATTTTATCACCTCGGCAATTCTAGTTGGTGTTGATGTTCTTCTTAAGGTAATATATCAATGTACTTTGAGATTTGTGTCTGTGCCAAGGTCAATATCTGCAAGTTTATGACTGAGATCTCAGTTACTGGGCATTTTTTGAACAGTTATTTGTGGTTGATTTATTGTTTCATTTGTAGTTATTTGACATTTTCGATTGTATTTTCTTGATTACGACTTTGTGTGGTTATGGTTCTTATTTGAGTTTAACAATTAATCAATTATGGAGTGGGGATCGAACCATCGACCTATCAGATGAATATATGGATTATGTGCTTCGCTTCTACTTTCTCCTTTGTTTTGTAATTGCAATTTTGCTTTATTGCTACCAACTGGAGTGGTTTTATGCGGACCCAATGATTTTCTTGTAGCTCTTTTTGTACAAAACGAAACAATTTTTCTTTTACCAACGGGAGTGGTTTAATGTGGTCTCCATGATTTTTTTAGCTCTTTTTGTACCTCTCATATTTTCGATAAGTTCTGTTTTCGTTTTGTTTTTGTTTTTTGTTCGTCTGTTGTCAATGTTCAATAAGAAGTGTTCTGTGATTATTCACTCTTCTTGAATCCTGATATGGTAATTGAAATTTACATATCTACCTATAAACTACTGTTCAGGTCATATACGTGTTTGGGTTTGGCATCCCACTGTTCATTGGGGTTGGCAGTTTACACTGGTCAAAGTGGGGCGTCTGGACCATCCATGAGTTATTGCTAACTGCAGCATATGGATTCATATTGTTTGTACATTTCTCAAAATGGAGAGATAAGCTACCACGTTAGCACAAATCCTTCTCTCAGTCTGTTATATTCGCCGATTTTCATTACATTAACAGGAATTTCTGTTGCCATTTTGTTGTGGTTACAGCCAAACCAGCATTCTATAATTACATTGCTGTGTTGTTTGTTGTTAGTACTCTTTCATTTTTCGCCAGTGGGCTCGCAGCGTTTGGAGTAGGGTTTGGAATCTGGTAATTCTACCTTCATATGGCGAGTTACTGTCCAGGTTTCCAGTAAGTTGAATCTCTGCACAACTTACACAGATAGTTCCTTATGCTGTAGGTTATACAATTTCACGGTCATCAGCTACCATTCTATGTATCTTCCTTTCCTGTATGTGACGTTTCTGGCAGATTTTTTCCAGGTGAAATCCTATTTGTGCATATTGGATAATTGATCCATCATCTATAATTCATTCTTACCATATTGGATATTTAGGATTAAGAATTTGCTTTATTTTCAGGAGGAAGACTTCCTTTTGGAGAACGCGTATTATTCAGAAATGAGAGATGCAGGATTCTTTGATGCAGAATGGGAGTAACCTCTTCAAGAACCTATATTTTGTATGCTTGTATGGTTGATGGTTGTATACGATGTATATAAAACATAAATAGAAATCTTTAATTTGCAATGAAAAATGATTCTATATTCTGAATTCAATCAATTGTTGCCATGGTTTACCTGTGATTTTCTGTACCCATTACATCAGGTATAGTGTGTTTAGCTGATTTTGACTTTTGAAGAAATACCTGAGATGATGATCAAAAAAAGTTATTTTAAAGTAATTGACATCCTTATAGTTTAAGGACCTAAGAGAGATTATTCATGAAAAAGTACCAAAGAAGTGTTTAAATTTGAAAGTATATCAAACCCATCCGAGTCTATAACATTGGCACTTACAAAGTGTTCTAATAATATTGAGGCTTAATAAAAAGGCTTTTGGGACGTTTGGAACTTTTTGGATACTGTCCAATAATATTGAGGGTGTGAAAACTTGATAACTTAAAATTCTCTGTCATCTAGAATCGACTTTTGGAGTGAGTAAAACTGTTCTAGAGATAAATAAAAGTAGATGATGAGTATGTCTCATTTACCTCAATTGAAAAAGACATCCATTATATGTGTTCAGTCTAGAAATGATGGTGCAAGACACTTTCAACGGATTGTGATATAATCTACTTGTAATTTGGCATCAAATTAACAGGGTAGTTAACTATAGTAAACGAATGGTTAAACTGACAAAATTGACCACTTGTACATCAAATGTATACCCAATTATAATCACCAAACTGGAATGGTTTGGTTTATTTACACTCGAGTCGCACGACTCACATGTATGGCTGAACTGTTTGTAACATAACATCCAATTGTGGGCACGTAGTAATGCCTGTAAATAATACCATAGTAATTTGTCCAGCAAATTGCGACTCTGTCTTCTCCAGATTGTGATTGGATCTAACTGCTTCCTTTTATCTGTTCTTCAATGGAGTATTCTTGCTCATAACCAATATAACAATCTGAGACCAAAATCAATTTCATTTCCTGGAAACACACCATAAAGCATATTAGAAGCATGTCCGAATGTTTTTCATTTCTTTTCTTTTTGAAAAAACATGTCAGTATGTCAGAGATAATGCAACGGACAAATTTTTATCATCCATGGTAACTTTACATGAACACTGTCATGCTAATTACATAAAAACTCGAATTCTTTAAAATCAATGAGCTGGCAATTCAAAAATCCAAACCATGTAGTTTGCTTGAATTAAAAAGGTTGAGCTTCAAAGCTATATTTCTTCACTAATAAGGGCATCACAATCCATCAGTGTAGTACGCAAAATTAAAACACGAGGAGAAAGGGAAAAACAATTGTGTCAAACAGAGGAATTTTAACCTGGAAACCAGTTCTTGTTGGAGGTAGCTGCATGCTTGTGACCAAGCGATCAGAGAAAGAAACTCTCTTTAAAGCATACAGTTCCGAAGTGGAGGTATTACCAAGAACTAGCCACCATGCTTCATCTTTTATCTGCAAAAAAAATAAGTAATTTAATTTTTGCCAACTTGCTAGTCGGGAACGGAGCTGAGAATTTTACCTTCGGAAACCGTGGAGCAAATGCCCTGGATCTATTTTTCCTCGAACTTATCTTCTCCAATCTAATGTGAAGAGAAGTGTTTTCAACGTCATCGTCCCTTCTTTGAAGTTTTATCTTCATTTGGACACGTGGAAAATACTGCAAATCCTGTTAAAACAAAACATCTAAATCAGATAAAGCGCTATGATGTAGCCACATTGATTGCTAGCTAACTACTAATTGGGCTGGGTAGTTAGCTGGATGTTAGTTATTTTTAACTACTCTTCACTGTCATGCGGCCACGCTACAGTTTCCTTTTCAGGATGAAATTAATGAAGGGATTCGACATTACATCAAATTCGCATCAGAGCACTTTCACTCTTGGAATGAAAGAATGGTGGGCCGAAGAGAATACATGATCAAGGATGGTGCTTTCATTTTCATACTGATGAGCTGAGGGCCATTGAAAAGTTAATCAACCCGTTTAAAATACTCCACTAGTAGGAGCTTTGAGAAGAATCTCAACTTTGGAAGTGCCTTAACAGGTTGTTGGGATGGAAAGACTTTCACCTCATGTTCGTTCGTCCTTAACCCACACAGCTAAAATATCACTATCTCTTAAGTTCATGACGTAAATATGCCACCTAAAGATGCAAAATTTTGGCTTATCTAGTACAACATTTTGACTAAACCAGAACACTCACATTCAGAACTTTTGAAACCATCCAAAAAAAGTAGATGTAAAAGCATATAGAAATATCGTGGAGAACATTCCAGACCTGAGTTAATTTTGAAGCAGCAACATTTCCAATCAAATTTTGCAAAGTTGTCTTGGGGAGATCCAACAACTGATGCAGAGTGAGATATCCCAATTTTCTAAGTGAACTTGCAAGATCCTCATTCATGCATGGGAGCATCCACAATGCCGAATCCACATCACACCACAATCCCTGAAAGTTCCATAAATATCATATAAGGGTAGTGCCTGTCTGCCATCCTTGAAAATCTCAAACAAGTTAAAGTTAAATCAACTAAAAAGTCATCGGCCCCCTCTCAATTCCACATTATACCAAACACTGTTTTTCAGCCTTTATTTCTTTACTTAGTATGAAAAATATACAAAGCAGTTTATCCGTTTACTTTCGACACATTGTTTTCGAAATGATTGTTCAGTTGTGATATTTAGGCTGTGTGAAGAACTTGCAAAGAAGAAGAAGCATTCACCCACTCCCCTGTCTCAATACCACTAATATTTAAGCCGATTTATTTTATTACTTAGAAAACAAAAGAAACTATTAAGAGAATAACCTGCATGACCATTTGCAATAGACGCATGCAAGTAATTGAGCTTGATAGCCACCCACTGTTAGCACATATATCAATCATGGCCTGAATAATGCGTATACTTTGATCCAACACTGACTTTAAGTCTGTGATGTAGTCACTGATAGGTAATTCCAACTGAGAAAAATGTGCCTGAATTCCATGGTAAGAAATGGATGAGCACAATAAAAAAGTTGATCATCAAATCAAAAGGTACATTTAAAGGGAAAGAAAAACCTGAAGAAGTAAATTTGTTTTCACATGTGGATCATCAAGTCGATCTTTGTCCACCTTATATCGAACTCTTTCGGATAAAGCAGCATTGTAATTTTCCTAAATAAATTTGATAATTAAGAGAATAAATGAGATAATTGAAAAAATGATATTCACCAGAATCAACCAGTTTACAGTAAATGATACGAAACAAAACATGTCAAATTCAGATTTCAACATGTCTTGGTAGACTCCAGAAAGCTGACTGAGTTATAGAGATTTAAACAGTTAGAGATGCTACGTTAGATTATGAGACAAAAATGAAACCTGAGAATGAGATAATTACTACTTCAAGAAACTCATGAACAAGAAAAAGTTTGCAATACCAAAAATACTCCAACTACAGATGCATATAATATCTCAACAACTAAGAAGATGGAAAAAGGAAAAAAAAAAGGACTTCATGAACCTGTAAATAAACTATAAAAAGCCTTTACTAACATGCCAGCGTGCCAAAAGAAAAGTAGTGGATTTCATTGCTATATGTGATGGCTTTAGGAAACAGTTTAACTGAACATTATTTTTATCGTCAAACATTCTTATGTGATAGCTTACATAATGTACCTTTCAGGTAGTGCTTTACCCTGTCGTCACTGATTATATGACTATTGGTTCATCTCTAAGTAATGAACAACTGCAAATTAATAATAATGAACTTGTAAGAATACTACCTCATTATGCCGCACAGGAAGTTCATCATATTCAGAAGCAGCAGAAAGAATATGCAGAAATACCTACACAACAAACTTGGTGAGAAACAATGCAAAGATAGTAACCGTAATCTTCCCCATTGATCCCATAACCAACTGTAATGACTTACTTCAAGTGACGTATCTGGACCTATATTTGAGCCAAACATGGATAAAGTCATGAAGCTAAGATAATACTGAGATGCTATTGAGCCCAGCATCATTGGCTCCACTTTGTCTTCTTCCATCTTTATGCATCCACTATCCTCGAGATCCTCAAATGTGCTTTGTACTAACCTGTCGGAGAAAAATGCTCACCACATGTACCAACCTTCCTAAGACATTTAAAATGTTGAATAAAAGAAAATTCCATTAGATCAATAAAAAGTGTTTTTACCTAGACAAGTAAGAACTTAGAATTTCGGGTTCCATGCTATCCAACCCATAGTAAGCAGGATTTACCATCTGTAAAAGAATGAACGTGAGAACTTGTGCATCATTAACAAATTATAATTTCTACATTACAGATTGTACCCTTTATGACCATTTGCATTGTTCTAGAAAGCATAGAGCGAAAAGCTAATTCTTACTGATCCTGATGTTGAATGAGATTCTAAAACCATAACACACGAACCCAATCTGACAATCCAAACATTCCCGACCTTCAGAGTAGTAAAGTAGGCTACATTAAACACTTCGACGACCTCAATAAATCT
>NW_019104497.1:753079-936190 GCF_001995035.1 Momordica charantia
CTTATGATGGCATTAGGGTTTCATTTTGAACTTTTCCCTTAAAGCAACTGTAAAATGGATTCATTACTATTCGATTGAAGGCCTGCTGGGATTGGAAAAGACCAAAAAGCTTCAACCAACAATTGACAGCATAACAAAATTGAAAAGTGTATGATCTTGGTCTTCGGAAGAATTAACTGAAAATACCATGATCATGAAATATATTAAAAAAAATTGGAAAATTACAAATAATAGGTAGAGAAGTTTTTCTAAAATTACGTTACTTTTCCTTCAAGTATTAGACTTCATTTCATCGTTTAAACTTCATCAAATATTGTTCCGTACACAAACAAATATTACAAAATTACAAGGGAACAAGATTCTGTTCAGAAATTCCAAACATACAAGTATATTTAGATGTATAGATCAAACAAGACTTAATTATGAAAAGAGCACACTAGGATGCCTCTTAATTTGCATCAAAAAGCTTATATTGGTAGACCAACATACCTCATCCCATCCAATACCATATGCCAGAGGATTTAGTCTCATCCTTATAAATAAATAAGTATATCCAAGCCAGGCACAAGCTTCCTTCACGTTAGTTACAGTACCCAGTGCGACCTCCGCATTTAAATTATCTTTCAAGGAGCCAATAAACTGCAGAATAAAGAAAATTGTATACTTTCAGAAACATAGGTGATTCCAAACTTGAAAAATAAGGAACAGTGTACAAGAACAAGGACTCATAAGTTCAAGAAAGCTTTAATCAGGGGATGATGTTATAATTTAAATCATGCAAAGTTAGTAAATTTCTCCCCTACTACACTCCAGCCTCTTCCTTGTCCTCCCCTACCTCCATCACTGGAAATCATGCTTTCTGGGTTTTTGCAGTTTGTTTTCTTAAGCCCATGTTACAGCCGGAGCAGATGGAAAATGAATACTAAATTTTGAGTTCAAATGTTGAATATTAAATGAACCTTTCCCACTAGAAACTTTTGTGGAGAAGTGTAGCCCTTTAAGCCCAGTTCAGTTGATAATGTGGGCCATCATTTTATGTGGCATTGGCTTGTCAAAATAAAAAAGAGAATGGGAAAAAGGAAATGCAGCCCAACAAGGTTACCGACAATGTTAAGAAAGAAAAAGGACACGTTTAGAGCTTTGCTTTGGAATATTTGTTTGGAAAGGAACCTCCATTCCTTTGAAGATAAAGCTAAGTCTTGGGATTCTTTTTGTAATAGTGTTCATTTATTAGCCTCTTGGTGGTGTCTTAGGAATACAAAATTCTTTTGCAATTCAGCCTCTCTTTGATCATGCAAGATTGGGGAGCTTTTCTTTGTTAGCTTTTCGGGAAGGGGTTTTCTCAGCCCCTGTTGCTGTTCTTTTGTCCTCTCTTAATGAATTGTTTCTTAAAAAAAAAAAAAAAAAGGATGGAACCGTATCTCTATTTTAACATCAAAGATAAATTCTCTCAAAATTAAGACAAACGAGGAAGGATGGAAGCATCCTTGCCTCAAAAGAATCAGGCTAGACTTATGGTAATTGTAGATACAGAAGCCTTGTAAAGAGAGTCTCTAGGTTCCACTCAATGGAAACAGAAGTTATTGAACTTGATGGAAAGTTGTCTACAACAGAGAGGAAAAAATCATTTGACGACCTTTAAGACTTGTGGAATGCGCTCTCTCAATATCTCCTAAGTTGTCTATCTCTTGTCATGTTTTACATACAAACAGTCGCATATTTCATGTTTTAGAGGACCCATGGATTAAAAACAATACCCACCAATCTCAATTTCCCCATCTTTATTTATTGTCCTTTGCCAAAAACCCAACGATTTTCTAAACGGCAGTTCTCCTTTGATTTTAGAACTTGCATAACTCTTCTCAACAGGGAGATTCATGAGTTAGGTTCCCTTCTTTCTATTATCCCAAGAGTCAATCTCATTCCTAAGCTAGACGATTGTTGGGTGTGATTTATAGATTTTATTGTGTTTTCACTTGTAAGTTTACTCCCCTTATCCATGCCCTCCTTTTTTTCCTCTAAACTTTGAAGATGGAGGATCCCGAAGAAAAGTAGGTCTTTTTCTTGACTTATTGAACCAGGGAGGATCAACACCTTGACTTCATTTCAAGAGCCTATACTTTTGTCCCTGGTCTCAACTAGTGTATACTGAGCAGTGAGCAACTGCACTTCTAAATATCCACCTTCCCTGGCTTTGCACTTTTGCTATCAAGGTGTGGTATTGTTTGTCGCAAACTTTTGACATCTTTGTGATTCAAAGTTCAAGTCTTTCGCAAAATAGAGGAAGTCTAAAATTCTTAATTCCAGAATAAAGGTCATGAACTATGGCAAGCTATTTTTTTCATTTTCTATTGGAATATTTAGTTGGAAAGAAACAAAAGAACATTTTTGGGTCACAAGGGTACGGGAGAAGGTCTGGGGTGCCTCATTTTAACGACTCTCTTTTGGTTCCTATTTCCGAACCTTCTTTGTAGTTACCCTTTGTTTTTTTATCACCAACAGTTGAGTTATTATTTTTAATGATTTTTTGTATTCCTCATGTTGGTTGCACCTAGTTTTCTGGTATCCTTCTGTACTTTTAATTATTGTAATGAAAGTCGATTTGTTTATTCGAAGAAAAAAGCTCCAAAATTGAAAATACAAAATAGCAAACATAAGTACCTGACTCTCTATAGGAAGCTGACTTGTGAGCAACCGCAAATAATGGGCAAGTTTATCGTGAGATGTAATTATGATGCCTTCACCACTTTTGTCAAACTGAGGTCTCCCAGCTCGTCCAAAAATCTGAGAGGTAGAAAGAGAAGTAAGGGATTAAAGAATGAGACCCCTCATGACATCTATACCCTCAATAGAATATGTGACTCTCACCTGCATGACATCAAGCATACCCAAATCTCGCCATCCACCAGCTTTTGGATCATACAATTGGGTGCCCTATAAGTTGGCGGAAAGCAGATTATGAAGAAAGCAGGGAAGCTTGCAGATAACAGTATTACTATAAATAACAACACCAAAGCAAGCCACGAGCAAGGATTCATAACACTATATAATTTTTAGTTCATTCCTGTTATTGGCTTATAATATGTGTGCAGGGCATCACCTGTGCATTACTGTTTCAGCTTTTTCATGACTCAACATGTACATCTAACTTTCTGAAAGGTTCTTGAGGAGACAAACTAGAGGGATTAATGATGAAAAGCAACTAACTGAACTCAAAAGATAACTTCAAAAGCTGCACAATTAACTTAAAGTCAAGAAGTGACAACTGAGAAATTCAGACATGGGGGGAATTTGGTAAATAAATTTGCGCAGTCTAAAAAATTAACAGTAAGATCAGTAATAGCTCATACTCCTCCCTACTGTTCTGTCTTTCTCAACTTGCATTATTGTTCAAAATAGCCATGTACATTTACAACTTTTTATAAGAAACTTAGACTCTATCTCTTCTTCGTTTCTTTTTTTTAATTTCCATACGAGAATTGGTTTCATTTAGAAGAATAAAGTATAGCCAAAAGAAAACCATACAAGAATACGAGCAAAGTCCAAGTACTAGAGCAACCTGAGAATAAATTATAATAAAGGGCTCCAAGACTTAGACTTTCATTGAGGGTATAGAAACAAAGTTGCTAAAGGCAACTGAAAGACCAAAATCAAGACACCAATTTACCATGCTGATTGCTGATCTGTACAAAATCCTCTATATACACACAGGCACCGAAATTGTTAGAAATCAGAAGCAATACAATATCAGAATTTTCACAACCCTTTTACCTTTACGACAACAGTATGAGCAGGCAGATTTACACCCCATGCTAAGGTAGCTGTACAAACAAGAACCTGAAACAAAGAATCGTTCAATTAATCGATTGTCCAAGAAACTAGGCTTTAACCAGAGGTGAAGGAGCTCAACCTTCAAAAGTCCATCAGAGAAAAGCCTTTCAGTTAAACCTCTATCAGCACGTAGCATTCCAGCATGATGTACACCAATCCCAAAATTAAAAAGTTCTACTAAATCTTTATTCCTGGATTTGATGACTTCTTTCTGAAATCCATAAAATTTTAGACACGAGATGTCAAAATAAATATTGAAAAAAAGAAAAGTAAGAACATATTTCACATACATACCTTGATAATACCAAATTGTGGGTGTGCATCATTCGTAAATAGCTCAAGATCATCATACTTTCGACCTAGTTCGACCTATACAGTGCATAAAAAGTTATGGCAAAGAAAGTACGAAAGTGATATGCCATTGTAAAATATCAATCCTATGAGATGAAATCTAATAAGATAAAACTATTACATTACAACTATTAAAAAAAATAGATGCAAGTATATTGATAAAAAAAATTACAACAGGAAAATGGCAAAATATCCTACAAAAAACAAGAAGAATCCGGCTAGAAGAGTCAAGTCTATACAACTGATCATCAAAGTGGAACAAACAAAAATCCTAAAAAGTTCAAAATCCTTTCTTAATCATTCAGAGCTCCTTTAACCAAAAGAAAAATAACTAAAATACAGGGCGGTTGCTTCTCTAGTGGGGAAAAAGAACTCATTTAAGGGCCAACCTAAGTATAGCCAACTGGTTAAGACAATATATTTCTTTTTTTTTATATCAAACAATACTTTCATTGAGAAAAATGAAAAAGATACAAGAACTACAAAAAGACAAGGGCATACAAAAACAGCCCAGAAAGAGGAAGCCCCCTATAGAAAAGGACTTCAATCCAAAAAAATAATGCCTAGCGTATAATTAAGAAGGGCTTAGAAACTGAGCTCCATAAAGAAGTATTAAATCTAACTAAATCCAGACATAGTCCACAGACTTTTCCACCCCCCTAAACAATCTATGGTTAAGACATATATCCTCAATCAAAAGGTGAGATGTCCAAATCTCTGCCCCTACACGTTGTTGAACTAAAAAAAAAACTCATACGTGTATTTACTTCAAGGCAAAGCACAGACATATAGCAAATGTACATAATGAAAACAGTTATACCAGTTTCTCTGCTGTTTTTGCTGTGTCCTTTCGAGAATGAACAAACACCATTGCCTGATGCCCATGCTTTAATGAATCAACAACCTGACACCAGATGTGTTAAATTGAACGTTAAGCCAATGGTGTTCCATTTCAAGTTAGAATCTGGTAGTAGAGCCCAAATTCAAGTAAGAACCTTCTTGTAGCATATTTCATTTAACAATTCATTGCGAGCCGCAAAGTTGTGCTCGCTGATACCAATATATTGTTGTGCAAGAGGCACAGGGCGATAGCTAGAATCAAAGAAGAAAAGTCCTGTTCCTGGATTCACTCTAAGAAATTGTGCAACCTAGATTTGTGTTAAGCGATTATTAGCAGTAATCCAAAAAGATTGAGGTTAAAGATGGACAAGTAGAAGATAATGAGACAAAAGGTTCTTTGAAAACATAGTGACAGAAAACCTCTAAGTAATTAGGCAGAGTGGCTGAAAGGCCAACAATACGTATCATTGTCTGTGTTGACTCCACCTATCAACATACAGAAAAATAAACAGTCATGAATACATTGTATATTCCTTGCACTTTAAAAACCATCGTTACAGCAATCTATTAATTTAAATGAAACTATGCCATGACAACAAGTATTAGGATGCTGATTCTTTTTCATATTCATGTTTTAAAATAAGAAAAGAGTATCCTTGAAATATTTTATTATAGAAGCCCAAACAGATGCCTGGCTGCTTCTCTTTAAAATTAAGGGATGATAAGTATTTAATGATGTTAATAAAGAGAACTTGAATGAAAGTAATTCACCTGACGAAGAGTTCGTGCGACTAATGCCTCAATTACAGGCCCTCGATCATCATTTAAAAGATGCACCTCATCAATAATTAAGAGTTTGACTAACATAGAGAGTGACATATCACTGCTTTTGCGAGTAATAACATCCCATTTCTCAGGTGTTGTCACTATCATCTGATGCAATGAAAATCAGAAACAACCTTCGGTATAGTATGTACAATTGACAAGAAATTTTATCATTAATAATTTTAGTAAAAACAACCTGAGTTTCTTCTAGTTCATTCTTAGAAAGTTGCATGTCTCCAGTTAGTTCTCTGACAGTAACATTCAAGGGAGATAAGCGATGGCTAAAAGTTGATGTAACCTCTGCAGCTAACGCCTAGGATGTGCAGCACCGGCCAAAAAGAAAAAGCTGTCATGACTCATGACAACACCCTCACCTAGAAAATTAAGAAACACACTGAACGCTATGTACCTTCATAGGAGCAACATAAACTATCTTAAATTCATCTTTATGCAAGTATCCATCCTTGAAATGCTGTGAAATCTGGAACCAAAAAAAAACCGTAATTCACTTACTGCCCACCCACAAGTTAAAGAAACATCATTTTTTGCATAGCAGGGCCATAATAATGTCACCCATATAATTCTCTCAATTTTGGTTAAAAGCACTGTACACCACCTGAAAGGACTAACATAACCCAAAAGCATGAACTTATCATTAAAACCACCATCAGCAAAAAATTACAGCTATGTACCAGCTCAATTTAGCTATAATGATCAATTAACAATAATAATGATTTTATGAGTATACATCTAACACAAAAATATAATTTTATGACAATATCACAGGAAACACAACTCTCCAACTCCGAGTCACCTCTATAAAGGCATTGCCCATGCTAGAGACACCATGTGCTAAGGTGTTACTCCTCCATAAACCATGAATTAACAACCAAAAATTATATCCTAGAACGAAGTAAAGAAATTTTGTTACAACAATCTGAGTACAAACCTCGTGGAGAATGGAGATCATAGCTATATTAGTTTTCCCAGCACCTGTTGGAGCACAGACCTGCAGGAAAATAATAATAAATTTAGAAGAAAGATAGGTAATAAGTACATTTCCATGATTTCACGTTTCCACAAATAGAAAGGAAATTACTCACCAGTATATTTTCATTGGTGTTATAAACAGTGTCATAAATGCGGCTCTGTATACGATTCAAGAATTTGAACCCACGAAAAGCAGCTTGAGCAAAGTCATCTAACTCCTTTATTTCAATCTGATGGAAGATGGAAAAAAGAACCAGTAAAACAAGAGTGAAATTTAAAATTGATGCAATATTCAGAAAATTAAACGATGGTACTAAAACAAGTAAAGGCAAAGCTGAAGAAAGCGAGTGTAGAAGGCCTGATTTTGTTCACAATTCTATACAACTTGGAGACTTTGCAGGCATGATTGCATTAACAAACTAATTTATTATTCTAGCCACCACTCCAGGACTGATTATTTTTTTCAAACACCATCACTCTAAAGTAAACTCCGAATATCTATAATTGCATCTTTAGCCATGAGTCTCTTGATACGCCTTCCAATATGGTTACAGATTACAATAATATAACCCAAGATGTATGTCCTGTAGTTATTGACTTGACAAAGACATTCAGCGATGACATTATGACTGTTTCTTTGGCCAAATAGGGTTGAGCTGGAGAAAACCTCTCAAACCTTTTCCCCATAACCATAGATGTAAAAGCCAAAATGAATGTAGCACCTCAAATATACCCTGTTCTCGATTTTCCTTGTAACTAAGCTCAAGGAAGCAAGGGGTTTTTTGGTACATCTTAACAAAGACATTCAGTGAAAAATAAAAATAATAATAATGAAGAGACTTACCAGCTTTTCTCCAGGTTTCATTTGTGCTGCTGGCGTTGGGGGGATAATTACCTCCTCGTACCCCTTAAAATGCTTCCTCTGTGTTCCTTGAGGAAGGGCACTGACTGTAAGGGAGTTAGCACCCTCACCAGATCCAATAAGATCATCAAAAGGATTTTTCCTCTGACTTGCTTGAACTAAAGAAGAAAAGTTAATAGCAGACAAATCACTTTCAGTGCCATATTCAATTCCACGTTTGTTTCGCTTTTCCTCCTTACGTCGAAGCTTATCAATTTGTCTCTCTGATTCTGTTTGAACAGTAACCTTAAATATCATAACAAAGTATTTTATGAGAGATTTATCCATCTGTTATTTCATGTTTGGATTAAAACCATTTTTATTCACTAAGATCCACATGGTACCTGGGTTCCATAGCTAGGCATTCGTGATTGAGAGCTTGAATTCGTTTTCTCAGATTTTATTATTGTTACTCCATGATGAATATCATCAACAAGTTCCCTTCGGTGCTATAAAAAGGACAGAGAAAATAAATAATGTCAACAGTTTTCACTTTGAAAAAAATAAAAAAATCAGGTTTTTTGTCTCAGAAAGAAAGACGAACAAGTGAAGATTCAGAAAGGGAAAGCTGAACTCAGTAACATAGCAAAGATTCTAAAAATGTTTAAATTCATATCCTTACTGAAATTAGATCTTGAACAAACTCAAATGCACCATCACCGACAAGATCCAGTAGATCCGCAGCTATCTTTAGCATGAAAAAGAGAGTTTTAACGATATAAAAATGAGCAAGTTTGATGATAAACATATTCAAGAGGTGTGTGTGTGGCTACCTCCTCTCCAGGTTTTTCTGAATCAAGAACTCGACAAATGGCCATTGCAAGTTCATCAAGGGAAAGTTGTGAGGTACTTTTTCTGATTATATCATCACATGCATCCCTCAGCCAACTCAAATTTAACTTTCCTCTTTCATTAGAGAGATCAAAGTTTATGGAATCATCATGCACATGTTGTCTGTCATAAAATGTAGGTGTAATAGTATCCTCGCCCAGCAAATCTGAATTTTCCAGAGACAAATCCACCAAAAACCTAGCAGGTTCTCTAAAAACAAGATCAGCGCCAAACTCTACATCGGCGTAATCCTTGTTAACTTGCTTCTCTGCAAGCAGTGCAGTTGCATGATCCCTTGGCTGCAAAAGACATAGTTTCTGAACTAGAGGAACAACTTTCTGCAGCCGAGCATCTGAAACTGTATTACCAATAAGCTTTTGCAATTCTTGCCTGCGTTCCGAAATCATTTCAGAAGTCAATATCTGCATTTTGGGCTGCAGTAATTGCATTCTTCAATGTAATTATAGCTTCTCGACGTGAAAAAGTATCATATCGAGTTGTTGTCCGATAAACTTTCAAGTCTTTCATGCAGTGTTTTGAGTAATAAAAAAAAAACAGTAAAAATCTAATCAACTTAAAATAGCACTTTTGCTTTCAGGTTCCGTCCTTACTTGAATATTATCACACACGTTCTTACTTGTTTTTAGCAGTACAGTCGATATCATTCTCTTCTTTTTGCTCGCCAAAAAGACGATAAATAGTCAGTGCTACCTCGCCAAGCTCTTCAGATGGCACTTCTCTGTCAACCAACCCTACTACCGCGGCAATGAATTGCTTATAAGCTTGTCGAACTTCAATGGATGCTGCTCCACCAGTTTTCATCAAAGGAAAACACCATAAGAAGCTAAGCACTACGCAGATTTACGACAAAATTTACACGAAGATGCTAATAATAATGTTCTATACCTTTGTCCCATTGATACACTATCCTCCGTGCAAGCTCTGACTCGCCAGATGAAGTTACAGAACTAAATTACATAACATGGGAAAAAAAATAAACAGTTTCATTACGTTCAGCATAAAGAACTAGCTCAAATTAGCGCACAGATTGATGGAGTGACAAATATATTAGAATTTAAGCAACTATGCATTTACAAATCGTCCATTCACTATCTCAATCCGTTATGGAGTCAGTTTTTATTGCTTTACTTGTTTTTTTTTTTTTTAATTCAATCCAAAAACAGCCAAAAGTCTGGAGCTCCTAATGCTGAATTCACAAGCAGAACTAATACGATAAACGATCAAATTTGAATAGAGAGAGATTACTGGATCGGTTTGTGATTTTGAAGAATGAGCTTGCGAAGGAGATACGCCTGGTCGACATCGAATGGCTCTCTGAGAGAGCTGGTCAATCGGGGAATCTGAAACAACATTTTCTCTACTTCATACCCAAACAGTGAATCGGTGAGAAAAAACCAGGTACAGGAGGAAGACCATGCGACGGCACGAGCTTTTGGCTTGTGTACAAACTACAAAGCCTCTCCCGCGGTGGCGGGGAGATCACTGATATGATTCGGCCGACTTGTCGACTGTCACTTGGACTACACGTCGGAAACTTTATAGTCTATAATGCTACACGTCGTAACCTGGGCTGGGAGTCCACCTGTCTGGCTGTCCTTAATACAAACGACATGTCGACTACTGCTAGATATATACTTGAACAAGTAACACATGTCAACACATAATTTAACTCTTTACAACTACAAATTTTTCTTCTACCCAAAAAATAAAAAAGAACTACGATTTTTTTTATGTATACATGCGTGTTATTTTAACATATTTTTAAATTTTTAAATTTTGTTTTCTATCAATTTTATATTTTGTTTTAGAGCTTATTTTTAAATCTAAATGGATTTAAAATACATAATAAAAACTGATTAAGACTATAATAGTGTTTTGATTTAATGTGATTCATTTTTTAAGTTTTTAAATATTTATTTGAAAAAAAATAATAATAAATATATTTTTAAATACTAATTTTTCACAAGGCTGTTTGTTTAATGAGAAACTGAGATGCTCATTCAAAGTCCGTGTTTGTTTGATAAGAATATTAGATACTCGGATATTCTTAGATGTCTGAACATCCTAAGATACCTATACGAGAGGCATCTAAGCAATTTTAGATGCCCTCCTATAACATGGGTTTCTAACATTTTCATGTCGAGGGCATTTTCTTTTGACAATTTTGTACCTCATCATTTTTGTTCTATAATATTTATTTCTCATTTATTTTATTTTATTTTAAAAATAAATGTATATACTAATTCATCGATAAATGTCTAAATACAATTTGATTTATATGCTACATTTAGATATAAAATAAACATTAGTCAATGATATAATATATTAATTTGTTTTTAATTTAAATGTAGAGTACAACCTTTCGTTTATTTTACTCTTCAATAGTCGACAAACATAAACTAAAATTGACATAAAAAATATAATATTAAATTTAACATATAAATTATACGAGGACCGGTAAGGGCATTTTTTTTTAACATTACCCTATTAAACTATTTTATTGTACTAAAACATTTTTTTTTCTAACTGCATCTATATTTCATGAACCATACTAAAGAAAATGGAATTATAAAATAATTGTCATTATTCAGTGCTTACAGTAACAATTAACTAGTAACCAGTAACCGTTTAAAAAACTAATAACCTTTGAAATTCCATTTTCATTATAAAGTAATGGTGGTCTAATCGATCAAATATACGATTTTCATTTTCCTTAAAATATTGATTTATATGTGTGGTGAGAATATACCTAATCCTATTGAACTCCGTTATCTTAGATAGACGATTTGTTTTCATGGTATGTAATTTTTCTTGTTTCTACTGGACAATATATGATTTATAGTAAATATTTTTTTAAATATCTTGATTTATTTCATTTTTCAAAGTTTATGCTAGGAAAAAGCCTTTGTAACTGGAATATATATATTTGCTTAAGAACGAAGAAGGAAAAAAAAACCTCTTTATGATGGTACCCAACTCATTGTATCTCTAGTGAGTTTGATTGAATCTTAATACGCTAGTCCTTTAATTTAATATTTAAATAATTTATGAAAACGTTGATTGAATTAGAACGATATATTTGTGTTTTATTTATTCATTGAGAATTATATCATTTGATGTATAAAATCATACGTGGGAGAATTTCAATTTAAAAACACAAATTATCACGAGCATGTAATAATCTAATAAATAACTTAAATCACCATCCCAAACATCTATCTCAATAAAAGTGATATATATATATATAACTTAATAAATTTTTTTCTTTGAGAAATATACTATTAGGTTGAATTTAAACGCATAACATTAGGCTGAGTGTTTAAACGCAATCAATCTGAACGTAATAAGATATTACAGAAGCAAAAAAGAAAAGTAAATAATTTGGTTTTTGTTGAATACAAATACAAAAAAATGAGAAAGATGGGACATGAAGATAAGATTCAGGGCCAACTTTAAACAAGAAATTAAAAAGGGAAAAAAAGGATAAAAAGAATAGGAAAAGCAAAAGGACGTGGCGGTGGGGGAAAGTAGTGGGGTGAATTGAAGTAGTATTACTTTAAAGCAAATTTCGGCATGCCCAAAACAAAAGCAAACCAAAGGGGCAAATAAAGAGGAAAAAGAAATTTGTCACTACTCACTACTCACTACTAAACTCAATTATTCTTTCACATTCCATACAATATTTATTCCCCACTCTCAAAATCCCAACATCAAAATACCCCTTCATCATCATATTTTTAATATTTCTCGATCGGACATGGCTGCTTTAGCTCTCGCCGTGCTCCTCCTGGCCGCCATGGCTGGCCACTCAAGTAAGCTCCATCTCATCTTTCAACTCTATCTCGAATAATATATAATTCCTCCAAGATTTTGAAATTGGTTAAGTTATTATTATTATTATTTTTTTTTTTGGAAGGTGGGAGTTGGTGCGTTTGCAAGGACGGGTTGGGAGACGCGGCGCTGCAGAAGGCGCTGGACTACGCGTGCGGGGCCGGGGCGGACTGCAACCCGATTCGGCAGAATGCGGCCTGTTTTCTTCCCAATACGGTGAGGGCTCACTGCTCTTATGCTGTTAATAGCTACTTCCAGAAGAAGGCCCAAACTCAGGGCTCCTGCGATTTTGCTGGCGTTGCTGCCATCTCCACAACTGACCCTAGTAAGCTCTTTTAATTTCTTAATTTTCATACCCAAAATTTTATTATATAAAAAAAAGTCACCTTCTTTATCATTACCAATTCTCCTGCTTTTTTGGCAGGCGCTGCTGGCTGTTCCTACCCTTCAAGCGCCGGGTAAGTTTTGCTTTCCCACTTTTTTCCTTAATTCTTCTATTGGAGTAAATTTAATTATTTATAGGATATATAATAATCGTGGTCTCAATTTTAGATATTACTTTTAAAGTCCATCAACCTCCTCGAATAAGTCCACATGATCCAAGATTTGTAATTTTAGGGTAGAGTTTCAAGTTTCAACCCCCGGCCTCAAAAAATTTGATGTTGAAATTGGAAAACTTCCAACCATATTGGTTGATATTGATACATCTTAATAATCAAAACCCTATATTTATTTATATAATGCAGAAATGATCCGTGTGTCCTCCATTATAAAGTTTTATAGGGCTATGATATGATATTAATTTCACTGTAAAGAGTAACCACAGGCCACAGCATAATAAGAGATAATAAAGAAGATGCAATTATTGGGATCCCATCCGATTTCTTTCCCCTCAAGATTTTAAGAGCTTGGCTGTGGCATTGGGATGCATGTACAGAGTACTTAAACTTCAACACGTCGAAAAAGCAATATTTTCTAGGGTTTGCTTTATTGAATCTTTGACGTAGCCATATGGCTTTTTTTGCCACTTTTGGGGTATTATATAATTAATCACAGTGTCTTTATGATATTATTAATGCTCTTCCTTGTCAAAAGTACTGGTGCCCAACCTGGAATTTTGTCTCAGTTTTTCTTAAATTTTAAACTTGAATGACGGAGCAGGAAAAGTATAAAAAATAATAATAATAATAATAATAAATGATATTTTGATCCTATACTTTTCACTATTTTAAAATTAATCATTTTGATTTCGATTTTTTGTCGGCATGTCATTTCATTAATTCATCATTATTATTTTTTAAAATTTGTAAGATCCCAGCGAGCGTGATTTCCGCATGAGTAACCTGATCTCTGTAGCTGCTTTCTAGGGTTTTGAGCAAAACTTTAGAATTTGTTGGTTTGGATTCTTGAGGGTTGTGCCCTTCTTTTTGACTCCATCTGTCCTTTTGTTTCCTTTTCTTTTCTCTTTTTCTTTCAGAAATTTCTAAATCCTAAAAGGTGGCACCTCCCTCTGCCCATCTTCATTGTGTCTTAAATTTTAGGGGGGTTTTTTTTTTTTTTTTGGTTTGGCACGTAGAAAAAGTTGGGAGCTGGCTTTGAAATTTTTATTCTGAAAATAAAATTATATTATGTTTAATTGATTTTTCAAAAAAATTCTAAATTATGATGGAAGGACTTGTGAAATTTTTTATTGTTAAATTATAACATAAGTTAATTTTGCTCGTCACATTTAAATCGTGGTTCCATGATTTTAAAAGTTACTACATTTTCCTCAAACTCAGCGCTCATTTTAACTAATTGGAAAAAAATCAACATTTTCCCCTCATTTTATATATGAGTTACCTCGATAGTCAACTTTATTTTAATATTCTTATTTAAACATGATTAAACTTAGTAATTAAGTTGATGAGATATGACGTACATAATAATACGGATTAATAATGCTGACTACTAGATGTTATTTCAGTGGCAGCGGCGCCGGAACAACTCCGGTGACGACGGCTCCGACACCACCTGGAGCAACAACAGTACCCGGAATGACGTCACCTGTGACGAGGCCACCAACGACCACCACAACTACAAATCCCATTCCCAACAACTCATCCCCCACCGGAGTTCTGGGCGGTGCCGGCACCGGCACCGGCGTCGGCCCCACCGGAGCCGGAACCACCACCACCGCCGACGAGAGCCACGGCGGGACACGGCTCCAACACCACACATTCCTCTCCCTCTCAATCGTCCTCTTACTTAGCTTAATGCAAATTATTAATTAATTTGGTGAGACTAAATTTAAAGTACTTAATTAGCTAGCTTGTAAAAGAGTGTGCATCTGATGGTTCTTCTGCCTTCTTCTGCTGTTATTAGTAGTTGATTAATTATGATTTAAATAGCCTTCTTATAAGGTTTTGGTTTTTCATTTTCCATCATATTATATAAATATATATCTATCAAGATGGAGGGTTGCACTGGAGTTTTGTAATATATATTATGTTTCGAGGGCGTTGTTTAGATCTAATTAGTATGTATTAGAGTGGTGATTTTCCACTCTAAATATGAGATTTGTTAATTTAAGGAAATTGTTATATTTGTTTTAACTACTCTTTCGACTTCTAATATTTGGATTATGTATTTTGCCACTTGGGATAATTTCGTACGGATGTTTATGATAATTTGTTGAATAAATTGTCGGTCGTAATTTATTAAATTAATGAAAACTACCAGTCATATTTAATTAAATTATAGAGGCACCCTACCAATTATGGATGAGTAGAGATATAAACAATAGAAAATAAAAGATACAAGGAAAAAATATATATCTTATTATCAAAGAGGGGGTGGATTAAAAGAGAAATTGCCATTTTTTGTTCCCAAAATCTTTGTAAAAAATCTGGGTCGATTTCTAAAAAACTTCTTATTTTTGCCCCTTTTCTATCTAAAGTACGCTTTAAATTATTTTTCATCTATTCAATTATTCATATTCTCACATTTATTTTTTTGTTTGTTTCTTATTCAACCTGAACAAAACTTTTTTCTTATAACAAAAACTTCAATTTATGTCTAGATTGTGAAGATGTAAAAAAAGCAATCGGAGGTGAAACTGATTCCGTTTATGAGAGAGATATGAGTTTCCACTTTTCTGTTTAAACTTTAAATTTATGCAATTCTACCGTACTACTTGCATTAGCTATGTGAGTTTCTTTCATTTTCTATTTATTAAACAAATTTGTTTTGAAATAATTATTTGTTAATTTAAATACATTTTTTTAAATTTTTATAGCTTTTTCAAAAATATCCATCCATCGAAAAGTAGTGTTTTTTTTTTCTTTTCCACTACGGTGAAAACAGTTTTTTTTGTTGTTGGTTTGATTTTACATGTTTTTTTAATTAGCCGTGGGTCCATTTGGAGGCACGTCAAGATGACGCACGACGCGAAACGGCGTTCAGGAAATAATTGCAGCCGCAGCCGCAGCCGCAGGCGACGCATCGTCTTAATTAATACATTTCCGTCTCCCTTCTGGTCTGAGCTCTTCTCCGGGCGGTCACCGATTATTTTTCCTTTTCCAATAACTACAATCAACGCAGAAACTGTTCCGATAACGCATTTCTTTGTTCTTCCTCTTCAGTCTTGATCACTTCACTACGGCGCATGCTCACACGTAAGAGTACCATTGAATGTGCAGTGAACGACAGGGCTAGCTGAGTTTCCATCTCTGTAAATAATGGCTGTAAGTTCTCTCTTCGGTTCTTCGCTTTCTATTTCTGCATGCTAAAGTACGAAACTATTAGTCCGGCCGCTAATATAAAAACATTCTTAAACCAAAAGTTTACCCGCTGTTTCTGTTGTCTGATTCTTGTCCTGCTACTTTCGCTCCTTTATGTTCAATAAACTGTGTTTTCTTTTTTGTCTGGAATACACAATATAATCCACCTTAATCTAAAATATTATTAATTTTAATTTATTAATATATTTGTTATAAAATTTTGTAGAGTTATTATTGTATAATATTATATAATTTTTTTTTTACAAAAATAATATATTATATTTTTTATCAAAAAAAGATATTATATTTTACGCCTTCAACTCTAACAAAAATGAAATGATCTTAAATTACATTTTCTAGTATCATCTATTTTAAGCTCCAAATTCAAATACTAGAAATATAAAAAATCCTGTTTTGCGACTTCTTTTAATCACATAATCCAAAAATAGTTTGAAAAGACAAATTTGCCAAGCAGGTATTTACTGGATCAGTTGATTTAATTAATTTTGGCCATTGCCTAATATATAGGCACGATCTCGCTCTGGATTTTGACTGAGTAATCGGCCGTTGTCATATTACTTCTAAAATTCGTGTAAATTTTCCGCGGGTCTTAGGAGCAAGTTTTATGGTCTGCCTAATATCCTAGGCGTACATGAGGCAGTTACCATGTTATTGTTGTCTATTTTCATATATTTTTCTTATATGCTTGTTTGTTTGGTTAAACTTTCAGGCTATTATTACGGAGATGGTACCAAAGATTCCCCCTTCTAAGTACTATTCTGCTAAGTTAACATGTCGGTCTCACATAGGGAACACAATCAAGCTTATTAAGAATAAACTTAGCTCTCGTCAACTTAGTATGTTTAGGAAAACTTGTTTCGGCCACTCTCTAGATGTGCAACTCATATTTAACGGACCACTGATACACCATCTTTTACTGAGGGAGATTGAGGATGACATGAGACCAAATGTGATTAGTGTAGACCTATTCGGGAATAAGGTCTCCTTCGGTCAGAAGGAGTTTAACTTGATCACTGGACTGAAGTATGCAATAAAGACGGTTAGGAAAGACGTGTCCCCTGTGAGGCTTAGGAGTATGTACTTTAAGGACAAAGTTGACCTCCAAGTGACCCAGTTGGAGAGGATGTATGAAGAGGCACAGTTTGAGAACGATGAAGATGCGGTCAAGGTCTCTATAGTCTACTTCGTGGAGTTGGCATTGATGGGGAGAGAGAGGAGTCTAACGGTGGACATGAGCCTCTTCAGAGTAGTTGATGACTGGGATGTATGTTGCAACTATGACTGGTGCACGCCTATTTTTGAAAAGACGATGAGGAGTCTAAAGCGTGGCTTAAAGAGTAAGAAAGTTTCAAAAAAGGATGAGCTCAGGAAGACATATAGTCTATATGGTTTCCCCTATGCATTCCAGGTATGTTGTATCACATTTTAATTAAATTATGTATGATTTGTATAGTATTGCGAACCATTATAGTTTTTTCACATTACTTGTTTCTTGATATAGGTGTGGGCATACGAATGCATTTCTACATTGACCGGACGTTTTGCCTGTCGTGTCAATAATGATGTAGTCCACGTATTCTCCGGTGGTCGTGCACCCATTCATATGCCTATAACATTCTTGAGAGGGAGATCTTCCGGTCCACAACCGTACGTGACTTTAATTTCACTCTATATTGTAACTGCATGTCATGACATGTTAACATATTATTACGTGAAGGCTAGGGTGAGTTTAGAACTAGTGGCGATGGAGGCGGAGACCAATTTCTTAGATAGAGTCATTGAGGCTCCACTGCTACCCAATCCATCAGCTGACGGGGCATTGGATGGATCGCTGCCTGCCCCCGTGCATGTGGAGGGGCATGTTGACGATGGTTCCATGGTTGGTGCAAACTCGGATGATGTCCAGTTACCTAGCCGAAAAAAGAAGAAGGGCAAGAAGGCTTCCTGGCAGTGCAAGTTCATGAAGCGTTTGAAGAATCTGAATAAGCGGTTGGGGGGGATAGAAGCCGATTTGAAGGCCATAAGGAAGTATTTGCAGCGGCTTTCTAAGGTAAGTAGCAGCCTGCAAATATTTCAAATCTATTTAGGTTCAAAATATAGTTGCTCTAATATGTTCTTTGACGTGTAGGGTTTACCAGTTGATCCGTCCGCTCTTCGAAAAAGGCAAGGTGGACTAGAAAATGGGAGTTTAGGTTGCAATGACAATATAGAAGAGCTGGCTGGTCCAGAGGGTCCAGCCAGGCCCGATCATTCGAAGGAACCCGCTTGTGAGATGGGGAATGAGGTGGCAGATGACGTTCTTCGGACACCGGTTGATGATCGGAGACGTACCGGCCACGAGGTAAATATCAATTACTACATTTAGTTTAGTTTCAATGCATCTTACTGTTTCTCTCATTTGTTCATTGATGGGATTGAAGTTTTACGCATGTTGTATTTTAACGAACATGCCAAGTGATACTTATTTTCTCATGTCCTAAATGTTCATTGGACTTACTCAATGAATATCAATCTGTTTCATGAGCAATTTACTGATATTTCAGGCTCGGTTGTGTGACATTTGTGGTGACGCCGGTTATGCTGATTCAGCTTTCACTTGCTGTCGGTGCGGAATAGCTCACGAGCACGTGTATGATCATCTCTCATCGCTTTCGACTTAATCTGTTTGCTTTGCTTTGATTACTTGGCTACATTTCTTACTCTTTAGATGGCAGACATGTATAACAAATAACCAACATTTTGATCATTCAAATTGAAAATGTGTCAAATTTTCTGTTAATTGTTTTCCTTTAAGTTAATTTAATGGTTGGTTTCTGTCTCTCTCTATTTCTCTACCAGTTATTGCATGCGTGTTCTTCTCAAGAATATCACAGAAAGTTGGATTTGTGAGTCATGTCTATTGGGAGAGAGCAATTTAAGCAATAACTTGTGAGGACATTGCAAACTTCTGGCTGAATCAGAGCAGTGTGACTTCAATCCCAAAGACCAAGTTCATGGCTGCTGAAGAAGTTGTTAAGCTCAGAACCGGATCTTCAGCTTGAAAATCAAAATCAATGGCATCCTTTTCTCAGAGGATTTTTGGTGGATCCGAATATATATCTGACATGAAAGAAGCATCAATGGCAGATACAAATTATAGCATTGTATGGTCAGAACACATGAAAATGCCTTCTCTAAATCTGGAGGTATTGAGGAACTGAAGTTAGTGAGTAGACAACAGCATCAACAGAAGCCAAAAACCATTCAGGTTCTTCGAAATTCAGTGCTTTTTGTATTGTTGGGATTGACATATTAATTACATATGTAGCTTGTTTTGTTAGAATTTCACGTGCCTTTCGTTCTGTTAAAAAAAAAAAAAAATGTTGAGCACGGATTAAATAAGGTCTTAATTGGTTAACATATATAAAGGTCTGAATACTCCACATGTCATCCTATTTTTCAAGGATTATTATTTATAAAAATTGATGTTTCAAATGTATATTTTATTATAATTAATTTTAAAATAAAAGAATGAATATTTTAAAATTTTTAGTTCAATTGAAACTCAGACCCTCCAGAAAAGACTAACTAATTTACCGTTCATGAATCTGAATTGATCTCCCTACAGCATAATGTAAATTCTTATATATATATTTACTTTATATAAAAACTTTAAATTAATAATTTTGATATCTCAATGCTCTGCTTTAGTATCCAAGTGGGCGTCCTGAGCAAATTGGTAAACATACTTATTTTCAGCTCAAAGATCGGAAATTTAAATCTTCATCTCCACGCATTTTACTCAAAATAACAACAATAATAATAAATGGCCAACAGTTCAAAACAAAAATACCTAATTATATAGGAAACCAAAATAGCCCAAAGTATTTACAGAAAGCCTTTTTTTTAATTTTTTTTTGGGTACGTCCCCTCTGACTATAGTAATTATACTTTGTACATATACAAGGAAATTTGTTCTATCTAAAATTCACAAAAAGTGAGAAAAAATAACAAAGAAATATACGCACATATATAAGACAATTTCCTTGTACGAAAAGAGTGATTTTATTTCATCCGCACGAAATTAGAGCGTCTTCATCTTTTCTTCTGTTAGTCTTCTCATCCGTCAACGATCTAAGGCTGTTATTACAATCCTACATAATTACCAAAGAAAAACATGAATGAATAATTTGGCAAACAAAACAATAATAAGAAGGCCAAATTAAAGTAATTACCAATCATAAACAGAAGGAGTTGTTGGTTCAGCTCCTTCCAGCGGCCGGCGGCGAGGAAAATCAACCGATCTTCTCTTCGTAAGTCTCTTGACATCGTCACCACGCGGCGTCTCAGGTGCTGCACGAACAGCAACACCACGCACGATCCAATCCAGTTAAAAAAAAGTATGCAGTAAATAGAATGAAATCAAGAATCGGAACGAAGAGGAAAATAGTTACGAGTCGACGGCGATGGTGAGCTGATCGGCGATGCAGGATCAGGAAAGCTCCGACTCTGACTCCGACTCTGACTCAGACTATGAGAGAGCGTAGGGCTAGGAATGTCAATACTCCGAGGAATCGAGATCACGTCGCCGGATAACATCGGCGGAGATCTGGAGGCAGAGAAGGAATTGTACTTGCGGAGGCGTCCGAGGCCGGAATCGGGCGCCGGACCAGCAAGGGTTTCGTCCCAAATCTTTTGGAGGAAACTCATTGGAATAGCGAGAAAGATAAAGATTTCTCTCCGTGACAAGTGGAGAAGGTGCTAGAGATTTTGCTCTTGGATAAACAAGACCAACAACTAAAAAGAAGAAGAAACAAAAGTCTCCACAGATTTTGCACTCTCCCTCTTTTCTGTGGCTTCTATTTTTCACCATTCGGCCGGCTGGGCCTTGAGGAAGTGGGCCCATCTATTGGAAAGTAGCCAACTATGTTTCTGTTTCTAAACAAGTTTTCCACGTAATCAGGAGGGTGAAACAAAATCTTTATTTACGTTGAAACGAGTTCGAAACGAGGATTTCCCAAAATTTTTATACCATCCTGAGATTGTTTCAAAAAAAAATAAAAACAATGAATATAAATAACTTGTTAAAGATTTAAATTTTTTAATAAAATTGAAAAAGAGAAACAACAAAACAAAAATGTTACTAAACAAACTTTAAACTATGCATCAATCAGTGGAACCATTAATCAGTGGAGGAAGAAAAGGAGTAGAAAAATCCAACCATTTTTTAATTTATTTTACACGTCATTGGATAAGATTTCACACCATTGAATTTTTCTTTTCTTAATAAAAATGAAAATGAAAATTAAATAAGTGCTCCATGCCACAAACGTCAGCATCATGATAGGAAATATCATTTAACGTTGAATATATATGTATATATAAGGAATAATTTAAGTAACAAACACTTCAAATATCGTATCAATTATCAAGGATTTTTTAGGTTCTTTTTTTTTTTCCTTTTTCTACAAGAGAATATTAAATATATAAAGCTTTATTTGTGTACTTTTCTAATTGCTTTGAAAGACCAACAACAAGATAAGCCATCTATTTTTTATGAAAATTTTATAGAAATAAAAGAATTGATACGTATTAAATAATAATCTCATACTCTCTAAAGTTATTTTATTTTCTAATTAGGGTATTTATTTAATATATAAAAGAGATGGAATGAGAACAAAAGTATACCTATTATAACTTAGAAGCAGGACGTATAACTCAAATAATAGAAAGAGAAGAAAATTTGAAATATCAAATATGCTTATGTCCATGTCAAAATTTTCGAGAAAAGTTGGATTATGTTTTTTGTTTACACTTGGTTATTTCTTATTTTTGAGAAATAAATGCATTGGATTGCCATCTCTCTAGCTATTAGTTTAGACGAAAAATGTTAGTAACATTAGTTTTTCTAAAAATGAATATAATGTTTTTTTTTCTAATTAATTGCTCATAAGTTGCAAATAAAAATAGCTATTAATTGCTCATCATTATCTTGATGGTTAGTATACAACAAATTTTGAACTAAAAAAAATAAAATAAATTCTAACATACGTTGATTAAGATTAAGAGACGTTAATTTCCAAAAACAATCCATATAACCATAATTGAATCAAGATAATGTTCTAATTAAAAACTTAGAAATAAATGAGCAAAAATGTTCTAAAATATGATCATATGATGTCCAAATTTTCTAATTCTTCAAAATTATTCATCCAAAGATAAAAAGGTAAACATAGAATTAAATAATTTAGCATATCATAAAATGTTATAAACTAACTTATCATAACCTTTTCTTTTTTTCTTTTGAAAACAACATGTAAAAATGGAGATTCGAACTTCCGACTTTTTGGTTGGAGAGATAGTACTCCCAATAGTACTCCTTTTTATGGGAGGAATTTGGTTAGGATATAGATTAGTTATAAGGTGAACAACCCTAAAGGTGGTCCATTGCCTTAACCCAATATTTTGAGAACGGCCCCACAACGAAGACTTGTAAATATTTGTTAATAACATCATATAATACGATATTGCTTTTAATGAGTGATCGGTATTAACTGGCCGATAAGTGAGAGAGAGACATAGACATACTTTTCGCTCACGGTCACAAATGTATTTTTCAGCAAAATATTCCAACTTTGCATTTAAGAACATTGGGCCCCTCTTACTGTTCACTCTCTCGACTTTTTGACTTATAATAATAAGCTTATACATTGCAACCTAAGCATAGCTGTGTACAACCAGAAGGTCATGAGTTCGAATCTCTAACCTCATATGTACTAAGAAAAGGAAAATACTTGACTCCTCACTAATAAATAACAAATTTTTCCTTACCACCCATAAATATTTGATAACTAAGATAAAGAAATGCAAAAAAATAAAGATTTTTTAAAAAATGATGAGTTGTCAAATATTTAATGGTAATGAGCCAAGTATTTTCCGTAAAAAAAATTCATATGTCCTAAGGGTGTTCAAAAAACCCGATGAACCAAAACCTAGCTCGGGTTGGGTTGGGTTGTGATTTTCCCAACCCGATCAGGTTGGGTTGGGTAGGGTATCGGGTTCACCCTTTAAAAATTTGGGTCAACCCAACCCAACCCAACCCAAATTTATGCGTATATATGTATTTTTTAATATATATTTTTTAATCTCATCCATCCATTTAGTTTTATTCCAACTCCTCTTGTCACGATAATTAAAAATTAAAAAAATATATATAAAGAAAACACAATTCGACAACCCAATCAAATGATCATTCAATTCAAACCCGACGGTTCTTATATATAGCCAACCCAAAAATTCAGGTTGGTCCCAAAACCCATCCCAACCCTAATGTGTCCCCTTAATCCAAATGATATGCAAATCAAGGAATCACTCCTCATTTTCCCCCTTCATTGTTCATTTTAACAGGGATAGCATTTTCTTGTCGATCGTAGTAGGATTATCGGGCAATGATGGGGAAATGTTGTCCCCTCTTCTCGAAATTAAGGAAGGTTTTTGTAGCAAATCCATTTCTTTGCTATTTTGTGAGGAATTTGGCTTTAGGGAAATAATAAAATCTTTAAGAGGGGTGGAGATATTGAAGTTGTTTGGAAACTAATTAGTTTTAATAATACATCCCCATGGATATTCGTTTATAATTACAAGTTTAATTATTTAGGATTGGAGCCACTTTTTCCGAGTGTGTCATTTGTTTGTTTTTTTTTTTTGTATGTATGGTATATTTTTTCATTTCATTCTTATTTAATACAAAGAAAAACATAGTTTATTTTAAACCTACAGAATTCTCATGAAATAATCAAGAATTTGATTGCAACAATTCGTAAGTGTGGAGAAGTCATTGATTAAACAGTAAGTTCAAGAGTATGATGGTAGCGAACAACCTATTATAGTTTTTACCTGATTAACAATCCATTGCTGGAATGAAGACGCACCCCTCGGTTCAGCAAGATATTTGCTCCTGTAGATTTCATGAAATTCACAGTTTTTAGTTTGTTTTTCTCATGTTCTCTTTTTATTCGTTTCTTTCAACATAGAAGTATTTTTTGCAAAATTCCCTGAAATTTAAAACAATTAAAATATTAACCATATTTTACCTCATTAACATCCATCCTTGCTTCAAAGTTATGTTCAAAACTCGAGGCAAGACCCACACCACGGCCTTCCTTAGTAGTGGAGAATCGCTTCTCAGACTTGCACTAAAGTTTCAAAGTCTTCAACAGTCAAAATGTCCGGCGCATACAAACAGGATGGAACGCATCAGCAGAACGAAGAATAACAACAATCCACCAAATAGTCTACATCTCAATCAAATAGCTAATTCCAGAATCAGTGAGAATAAAAGGAATTTTAAAGTTACAGAGCCATATCCTTACTTGGAATTATTCTTTGTGAGAGCATGAATAAGTTAAATAATTATATCCAACGGTAGGGAGAAACATAAAAATTCCATTCATCTTTGTGGCAAGTACATAGAAAACTTGTTCCTGTGTACACAAACTATTACTCTGCCTCCAAGGGTCATTAACTCATCAACGAAGGTGCTGGTAGCAATTTCATAATAATAAGCCATGTCATTTAGTATAGAGCAGTGATAAGAGGTTAACCTCAACTAAACCATGGGGGTTTATATCTGCAATAGTGTACCACCGTATCAGTCTTTGTTACACCAATTTCACAATAATGCTATCCTTTGGCTCCTTTTTCTCCCCTGAAACTTTTGGCTAACATTGGCTAGAGTTCATAACTGGCAGAACTCCTACAAACATCCCCACCGGCTCTCTCTATCTTTTATAGCTCTTGAAACCATCAAAGCTTAGTGCAGATCAAGTGAGTAATTAACTCAAAGGTTTTCTGGACTCGAAGGTTTTTTTGGAAAATGGAATTGAGAAGTTGCAGCATTGAAAAAGGTTTTGTTTTTTCATTAAAAATCTAAGAAGAATGTTCAGCTTCCTCTTCTTTTGTCAACTTCAATGGTTTGAGAGTATATTTTTGTGGAAATGATGCATCTTCCTCTTCAGTCGAGGCTCTTCAAATAAAATAGAGATGAGAAAGGAACTTGCCGTCTTCAGAAGAAGTGTTTTCAGCACAATTGGTTTCTAGAATGTGTTATTTGGCCTACCTTGAGTGGGAGTGTTGTTAAGGACAACAGTGCCCCTCGTATCCCAAGTATCTCCACAATGGTATGATATTGTCCGCTTTGGGCATAAATCTAATGGCTTTACTTTTGGTTTCACCCAAAAAGCCTCGTACCAATGGATATAATTGTCCTGATCTATATACCATCGATCTTCACTAGTCAATGTGGGAATTTGTTGCACTCCTTACAAACTCGCTAGGAATAACAAAAATGGTTGGGTTACTATCTAGGATATGCTCAGAGACTCCTTGGTGAAATTCAATGAAAGAAATTTGAAGGAGAAACTTACAATCCAAGGGACTTGTTGTTTGGATGCTTATATCGTTAAGAAAGTGTGATCATCATCTAAAGCCCAAAGGAAAGCGAAGTTCATCTCTCCTAAACCAGATTCAGCAACAAGGTCTTTGGGTTAGAAAAGAGACTGAAGTCATTAAGGTAGATTGGAAAAACCTTATGGTTGTGTTACAAAGACTTTTTGCACATGATAATTGGAGAACAATCTCAACAACATTGAAGAAGGAATTCTCACAAGATTGCTTGACCAATCCGTTAATGAATGATAAAGCTTCTCATGAAATTTGAAGATGGTAGATTGTTAAGTAATCATGAAAAATGAAGGAAGTTTGGTTCTCTTCACTTGAAAATTGATAAATTGAGTTTTACCATGCATAGTATACAAGAGGTTAAAATGAGCTGTGATGATTGGATTAAGGTACATAACTCACCATTGAAATTTTGGAATCGAAGGTGTTTTGAAGCCATTGGTACCCTGTTCACATAAATCTTTGAACTTGTTAAATTGCAAAGAAGCGCTCATTGAAGTTCAACCAAATTCTTGTGGTTTTCTCCATGAAATCGAAATTAAAGACCCTCTTTTGGGTAGCGTTTTCATTAGAATCATGGATTATATGAAAAAGTTTGTTGAAGCAACTTGAATTTACAAAGAATGCAGTGAGTTGGCGAATTTGGATCTCAGCCGGTTCAGAAACAAGATAGATTCAGAAAGAGAGAGATTTATTTTGGAAGATGAAAAGATTTAGCAGATGAAGAAGAAAAGTGGTTCCTAATTCCTACAATGAGCATCCGAAGGAATTTGAACAAGGGTTAAGTTTGGAGAACATCATGTAGATTGCCTGCTTTAATCACCCTTTATTGGCTGATTATCCCCATAAATCAAATCTCCCAAAGGACTTTATCATTGATGGCCAGGTTGTTAATCATAATTTTGGTTCAAAAAAATAGTCAAAGGATTGTCTGAAAGGCCCTTTTTTTTATACTTCTGCATGAAGAATTCTAGAAGATTTATTGATCCTCTCCCATTTTTCTACACCAGGCGTAAATGCAAGTCATTTGCATTCAAGGACCTTGAGAGGATAAATTAATTAGAATGTTGCTTTTGTGCCAGTTTTCCAAGAACATTTGGGGTCGGTTCTTTGAGTTGTTTGAAATTTCTTGGGCTCTTCACAAAGAGTGGGAGTTGATGGTGGAGGAGGTGCTTTTGTATTCTCCGTTCCGCAAGAAAGGGTGATTCCTTTGGCAGGCGGGGTTCTTTGGGATTCTATGGAGAATTTGGTTGGAAAGAAACAATGGAATCTTTTGGAGGGTGGAAAGAGAGTGGGAGTCTATTTGGGACCTCATAGGTTTAATGTTTCTTTATGGGGGTCTATTTCGGAGTTATTTTGTAATTATCAGTTAGGTCATATTCTTTTGGATTGGAAGCCCTTTCTCTAGTCTTGCTTCCTTCTTCAGGGCTGTGTTTTTGTATGCCCTTGTATTTCTGTTTTGATTTCATTATTCTCAAGGAAAACTTCGGTTTCTTATAAAATAAAATAAAATGTTGCTTCCGATGAGGAAAGAGGAGCCTAAAGAAAATAAATCTATTGAACCTTGTAAAAAGACCAAAGTAGATAAGGAAAAAGGCTTAAAGTCTTTTTCATTTGGATCCACAAACTCAACCAATGATGACATGGCACAACGATGGGTCTCATTTTTGGAGCCTTTTCCAATTGGCAGTCTTTTTACTCTTCCCTCTTTATTAAGATGGGTCTCATTGCTTTAATTGTGTCTTGGTTCTCCAAAGGTCCTTTCATAGTTCGAGAAATTTATCTTTTGTTGATAGTTTCGAAGTTTGGATAGGATTGAATTTTTCTTCATCAAAGGATGTTCTTGATCCAGCATGAAATTGCTTGGGTTGATGTGTTTGTCTTCGATTTTGGAATTCTTCAAGCTCTTCAAAGATGGTGTTTCAGGTTGCTTCAAGGATGGATTTTTTCCAAAGCTCCTCTTCCTATTTATATCTTTATTATATTTCTTGTTTGATTGGGTGTGGGTGGTATTTCTCTCTTTGAAATTATATTCTCCCCTATTCATTATTGTTAAATTATATTCTTATTTTTTAATTTCCTATTGTATTTAGGTTTTAATAGGTTAGGTTTCCTTGTTTTAATAGGTAAGAGTTTTCTTATCCTAATAGGCAAGGACTTCTTTTCTTTTCTTCTTGTAGCTCTTATTTATAGTCTAGTATCAATTCTTTGGAAGTAAGTAAAAATTATTTTCTTTTTTATCAATTAACATGGTATCACATCCCAAAACCTCAAATGGGATCCGGCCAAGATCGATGAGCCAAAAGAGCCACGATCTTGAAGCGCATGTTAAGAATCCCACATTGATAAAAGAAGGGACCTTACATAGGTTTATAATAGACATGGGCTACTACTCTCATTGCTAATTGATTTTGAGATGGAACTCCATGAATATTGATCATTATTTTGTTTTTTCACTTCCTCTACAAGTTTGTATCCATTGAACAATTTTTTTCATTTTTATTTATCAGGGAGAAGTTCATATCCTGTCCCAGCAAACAAAAACAAAAAAACATAGGCAAAACATTGTACTTTCTCCCCTTACTGGCCACCACTAACTAATTCATTCTCCCCTGAATTATTTTGTCCCATAAAACATTGTACTTTCTACCCTATTCATCATTTTTATTTATCAATGAAAAGTTCATATCCTATCCCAGAAAACAAAAACAAAAAAACATAGGCAAAACGTTGTACTTTCTCCCCTTATTGACCACTTTTCTCAAGGTACACTTCCACCTTATAAAATTCAAGCTCTTTTCATCATCCATCAATTCTTCCTTTTCAATGTATCAACTTCTCCACCAGTAGAAAAATAAAATAAAATAAAATATACCAATAGAACTCATTTAAACAATCCTTGTGCCCAAGAAAAATCCTAAAATATGGTGACTAAATGGAAGTTATACACAATTGTATTTGTTCCAAAAATCAAGAACATTTCCAAGCTTCATCTTATAGCATATGCCATCTTATTCCAAAATGTACTTCTTCAATAATGGCCAACCGCCTGACCCTACTACATTTGGTTGACAAGGAAACTCGTAGGATATTAAATCCTTGGTAGGTGGCCACCATGGTTTGAACTCATTCTCTCTAAGTCCTTTACTATTTACATTGGCCCTCATTGACCACTTGAGTCATCCCATGATGGTTCATTCTCAATCTTAACTTGTCCTTCCACCACACTATATATACCAAATAGAAGTTATCTTTCTCAATTCATTCGTCAACCAAAAATATCAAGGATTAAAAGAAAATATTTGTCTCATATTCTTAATAATTAATCCACTTCGCTAATATTTCCAACCCTTCTTCCTTGATAGCCCAAAAAAATATAAATACTTTAGAAGCTCATTTATTATCTAACATTCAAATAATAAACATTTCTTATCACTTATATAAACAATCCACCTAAGGAAAACCTTGTGGCCTTGTCTCATACTATAATTCATATTCCTTTATCCTAAGAAAGTATCTATTCTCTCCTTAAAAGACAACCATAAAACTTTTCAAATCCAAAACATTATTATTTCACTTTATTGACCAATACAATCCACCTTTTCAGAATCTACTTTTCCAAGAATGTTTCATTTTTCAATCTGAACCTATCCATTGCAATAACTAGTCCTAATCCTACCGTGCATCTTTTCTTACACAATCATCAAAATTATCTCCAAATTCCATTCTTCAACACAAAACATCGAAATTATCTTTGTCCCATAATCTTAGTAATCATCTACTTTGCTAATTCTTCCAATCCTCGCTTGGACTAAAATAAATCTAAATACTCGAGAGCTCAATCATCATCTCCCATAGTAATTTTCTAAAATCAAGGACTCTTCAGATTTTGTGGCCTCACCACATTCTATAATCCAATATTCATTTATACGAAGTATATTTCTTCCTTCATAAATATATCTTTTTTACAAGAAACTTTGAAATTCGTTATCAAAAGAGAAGAAGATACAAAAGAAGGGGAAAAGCAATCCCCAGAGCCAACTGTTACAAAAAAGACTTTAAATTGGCATTAAGAATCATGAAGCTGTAACTATAAAGAACTTGTCAATAAGACACCATGAAGAGGCAAAAGTATGAACAAAATTCCAAGAACAATTTGTACGGTTTTCTTCGCCCTTAAAGACTATTTGATTCCTTGCATACCACATCCTCCAAACAGTGGCTGCCACTGCATTACCCCAGATAACTCAATAAATAAGAATCATCAGAACTCCAAAACATTGTTCATGCTCCATCTTATCGACCATTACAATCCATCTTTCCCTTAGGTGGATAATCCTTCCAATCCACACTTGACCTAAAATACTTGAGATCTCCCCAATCATTATTTATCTCCCATCTTATCTTCTTCTAAAATCAACCTCAGATTTTGGGGGTCTCACACCACATTCTATAATTTTTCCCACCTTAAATAAGAATCATAAAAACTCTATAAATCCAAAACATTGGTCACTCTCCATCTTATTGACCAATACACAATCCATCTTTCCCTTAGGTGCTTCCACTGTTTAAAATCCCCTCAGCGCACATTTCATCATCATTCACTTATAGATGTATTAAGATTTTCCACCACTTGTAAAAAACAATATAATATACCAATAGATCTCCAATAATTTAAACGAGACAACTAAATGGAAGTAATTCACAATTGTTTTAACTTTCCCCACAAATCTAGAACCTTTCCAACCCTTATCTCTTCTGCCATATGTCATCTCATTCTATAATCTACTTTGCCAAAAATGCTTCCTCACAACAAATGTATCTTTTCCTCACAATAAATGCATCTTTTCTAAAATCACTAAAGTTATCTCTTCTCATTACATTTTGAGACCAAAAATGTTAGTGACTCTAAGAAAATATCTTCATTCCATGGTCTATTATAATTCATCCATTTTGCTAATCTTTTCAACCTTTTTCCTTAATGGTAAAAAAATAAATGGCTCAATCATTATAACCCATCTAAGTAATGAAAATTCTTATCATCTTCTAGAAACAAGAACTCTTAAGAAAAACCGCATGACACCGTATAATTCTTTAATCCGATATTTCTTTATCCTAAGAAAGTATCTTTCCCCATCCTTAAATACATAAACATAAAACTCTCCAAATCCAAAATATTGTTCTTTCTGCATCTTATTAACCAATACAATCCAATATTCTTTTATCCTAAGAAAGTGTCTTCTATTCTCTTTTTAGTACAGCATCACTAAAGTTATCTCTTCTCATTTCATTTTCAACCCAAAATGTATGTGGGTGATTCTAAGAAAAACTATTTGTTCTATGATCTCAATAATCCATCCATTTTGTTAATTTTTCCAACCCTCTTTTCCTCACTAACCCAAAACATACCTAAATACCTAGGGGCTCAATCAGTATCCCCTAGAAACAACTCTTTAGATAAGCTTATGGCCTTGTTATTAATCCAATATTTCTTTATGCAACAAAATTGTCTTTTTTCCTCGTTAAATACATAACCATTAGACCCTTTAAATTCAAAACGTTGTTCCCTATCCATCTTATTGACCAATACAATCCACCTTTTATCTCTCTTTTCATTTCATTCTGCAAACCAAAATATTAATGATTATAATAAAATATCTTTGTTCCATGATCTTAATCATTCATCCACTTTGCTAATCTTGGAAACATGTTTTTCCTCACGGGTCAAAAAAATTATAAATACTTAGGAGCTCAATCATTCTCGCTCAGCCAAATAATGAACATACTCTTTTCCTCTCCTAAAAACAACTCTTTAGATAAACTTATGGCCTCGTTATTAATCCAGTATCTCTTTATACATAACCAACAAAATTCTAAATACTTAGGATCTCAATCATTCTATCTCATCCAAATAATGAACATACTCTTTTCCTCTCCTAAAAACAACTCTTTAGATAAACTTATGGCCTCATTATTAGTCCAATATTTCCTTATGCAATAGAACTGTCTTTTTTTCTCGTTGAATACATAACCATTAGACCCTTTAAATTCAAAACATTGTTCCCTCTCCATCTCTTATTGACCAATACAATCCACATTTTGTCTAAATGTTTCCAGATTTAAAAATTCTCGCGAACAACTTTTTGTCACCCATCAATTGTTCCTTATAGATGTATGAATTTCTTCGCAACATGAAAAATACAAAATAGTATACCAATCATTCACTAATAATTTCAACAAGCCCTTAGTCCAAAAACAAATCCTAAACCACAACACCAAATGTTAGTGATTCACGACTATTTTGACTTTTCACATAAATCTAGAAACATTTCCAAGCTTTTTCTAATGGCATATCTCTTTTAAATTCAAAATCTACTTTCCAAGAATGCTTCATTTTTCAATCTTAACCTATCTGTTCCAATACCTGATCCTTCCACAATCCAACCATGCATCTTTTTACTCTTCAAGTACACCATCGCCAAAGTTATTTTTCTAATTTCGTTCTTCAACCAAAACGTCTAAAGAATCTTTGTCCTATAATCATTGTAATTTGTCCCCTTTGCTATTGATCCAATCTCATTGAGCCCAAAATAAATATAAATATCTGAGAGCTATCTCTCATCCAAATAGCGAAAAATTCTTATCCTCTTTAAAAAAAAAAAAAAACTATTCAGGTTTTGTGGCCATCATTATATTCTTGTATACAAATCAAAACATTGTTCATTCTCCATCATATTGACCAATACAATTCACCTTTTCACTAGGTGCTTCCACTCTTTAAAACCTCAAATCTCTTTTCACCATCTCTCTTGTTCTTTTTAGATGTATTGACTTTTTCTACCACCCGTAGAACAAAATATAATATACCAATAGATCACCAATAATTTAAAAAATTATTGGGTCCACATCACCAAAGTATCTTCTCATTTCATTCATCGACCCAAAATGTGTAAAGTTGATCCTAGTAATTTGTCCACTTTGCTAATTGATATAGACCAAAAATAGATCTAAATACTAGAGCTCAATCTTTACCACTCATCCAAATAGTGAAAATTTTTATCCTCTACTAAAACCAAAAATTATTAAGGTCTTGTGGCCCATCGCATTCTCTAATCCAATATTCCTTTTATACTAAGAAAGTGTCTTTTGCCTCCTTAAATGAAGGATCATAGAACTCCATAAACCCAAAATATTGTTCATGCTCATCTTATTAACCAATATAATTCATCTTTTCTCTCGGTGTTTCCACCATTTAAAATACCATTAAAGCTATTTTCATATCCGCCACTTGTTCCTTTTAGATGAAAATATTCTTATCCACATGGCAATCTTTAATCCAATATTCCTTTTAAATACTCAATAGCTCAATCTATATCTCCATTCGAAATAATGAAAACATAATTATCTTCCTCTTAAAACAAGAACTCTTAAAAAAAACTTCTGGCTTCGTCTCAAACTTTAATCCAATAGTCCTTTATCCTATGAAATTATCATATTCCATCTTTAAATATAGAACCATTAAACCCTTGAAATCCAAAACATTGATCTTTCTCCGTCTTATTGACCAAAACAATTCACCTTTTCTTTAAATGCGTCCACGTTTTGAAATTCTCGTAAACCACTTTTCGTCACCCAACTCTATTGTTCCTTAATCATGTATGAATTTCTCCACCACATGGAAAAGCACCAAATAGTGAACCACAAGCCTCAAATAATTTCAACCCTTTGTCCTAAACAAATTCTCAACCTCGACAATCAAATGCCAGTGATTCATGACTATTTCACTTTTCACGTAAATCTAGAAACATTTCCAAGCTTCTTCTAATGACATGCATACATCATCATAATTCTCAACCACGACAATCAGATGCTAGTGATTCACGACTATTTTCACTTTCCACATAAATCTAGAAACGTTTCCAAGCTTTTTCTAATGGCATGCATACATCATCATAGTTCTCAACCACGACAATCAAATGCCAGTGATTCACGACTATTTTCACTTTCCATATAAATCTAGAAACATTTCCAAGCTTCTTCTAATGGCATGCATACATCATCAAAATTCAAAATACATTATTCCAAGAATGTTCTATTCTTTAGTCGTAACCTATCCATTCCAATACATATTTCTTCCACAATCCAACCATGTTATCTTTTTCCCCTCGAAGCACACATGTCACCAAAGTATCTTCTCATTTCATTTTTAGACCCAAAACGTGTAAAGTTAATCCTAGTAATCCATCCACTTTGCTAATTTAAAATAGACCTAAAATAAATCTAAATACTAGAGAGCCCAATCATTACCACTTATCCAAATAGTGAAAATTCATATCCTCTACTAAAACATAAAATAATTAAGGTCTTCTAACCTCATCGCATTCTTTAAACCAATATTCCTTTTATACTAAGAAAGCATTTTTTTGCCTCTTTAAATAAAGAATCATAAAACTCTATAAGCCCAAAATATTGTTCATGTTCATCTTATTAACTAATACAATCCGTCTTTCCTGTAGGTGCTTCCAACATTTAAAGTACCCTTAAAGCTATTTTTATCATCCGCCATATCCTAGTGACATTCTTTAATCCAATATTTCTTTTAAATACTTAGGAGTTCAATCTATATCTCCATTCCAAATAACAAAAACATTCTTATCCTCTTCTAAAAGCAAGAACTCTTTAGAGAGAGAGAGAGGAAAAAAAAAAAAGAAACCTTCTGGCTTCATCTCAAACTTTAATCCAATAGTCCTTAATCCTATAAAATTATCTTTTTCATTCCTTAAATATAGAACTATAAAACCCTAGAAATAAAAAACATTGATCTTTCTTCGTCTCATTGACCAATACAATCCACCTTTTCTTTAAATGCGTCCATGTTTTGAAATTCTCGTAAACCACTTTTCGTCACCCATCTATTGTTCCTTATTCATGTATGAATTTCTCCACCACTTGTAAAAACACCAAATAGTGTACCACTGACTTCCAATAATTTCAGCAAACCTTTTGCCGAAAAACAAATTCCCAACCACGACAATAAAATGCTAGTGATTCACAACAATTTTAACTTTTCACATAAATCTAGAAATATTTTCAAGCTTCTTCTAATGGCATGCATATATCATCAAAATTCAAAATATACTTTTCCAAGAATGTTTTATTATTTAGTCGTAATCTATCCATTCCAATACATATTACATCTACAATCCAACTATCTTATCTTTTTCCCTTCAAGCACACACATCACCAAAGTATCTTCTCATTTCATTCTTCAACTCAAAAAACGTCTAAATTTGATCCTAGTAATCCGTCTACTTTGCTAATTGATACAGACCCAAAATAAATCTAAATACTAGAGAACTCAATCATTACCACTCATCCAAATAGTGAAAATTCTTATGCTCTATTAAAACAAAAAATTATTATGGTCTTCTGGCCTCGTTGCATACTTTAATCCGATATTCCTTTTATATTAAGAAAGTATCTTTTGGCCTCCTTAAATAAAGAATCATAGAACTCTACAAACCAAAAATATTGTTCATGCTCATCTTATTAACCAATACAATCCATCTTTCTCTAGGTGCTTCTACCATTTAAAATACCCTTAAAGCTATTGTCATCATCAGCCACTTGTTCTTTTTAGATGAAAATATTCTTATCCTCATGACATTGTTTAATCCAATATTCCTTTTAAATCTTTAGGAGCTCAATCTATATATCCATTCCAAATGATGAAAACATTTTTATCCTCCTCTCTTATAAAAAACAAATAATACTAATAATAATAAATAATTTCTTATCCTCCTTTAAAAGCAAGAACTCTTTAAAAAAACTTCTGGCTTCGTCTCAAACTTTTAATCCAATAGTCACTCATTCTATAAAATTATCTTTTTCCCTTCTATAAATATAGAACCATATGAAATCCAAAACATTGATCTTTCTCCGTCTTATTGACCAATACAATCTACATTTTCTTTAAATGCGGCCACATTTAGAAATTCCCGTAAACCACTTTTGATTGCCCATCTATTTTTCCTTTTTCATGTATGAATTTTTCCACCACATGGAAAAACACCAAATAGTGTACAGCCAGCCTCCAATAATTTCAACAAACCTTTTGTCCAAAAATAAATTCTCAACCACAACTATCAAATATGCTAGTGATTCACGACTATTTTCACTTTTCACGTAAATCTAGAAACATTTCCAAGATTCTTCTAATTGCATGCATATATCAATAAAATTCAGAATATACATTTTTCTTTAGTCGTAACCTATCCATTCCAATATCCTTCCACAATCCAACCATGTTATCTTTTTCCCTTTCAAGCACCCACATAACAAAAGTATCTTCTCATTTCATTCTTCAACCCAAAACGTGAAAAGTTGATCCTAGTAAATTGTCCACTTTGCTAATTGACATAGACCCAAAATAAATCTAAATACTAGAGAGCTCAATCACTACCATTCATCCAAATAGTGAAAATTCTTATCGCTTACTAATACAGAAATTTATTAAGGTCATCTGGCCTTCGCATTCTTTAATCCAATATTCCCTTTAGACTAAGAAAGTGTCATTTTACCTCCTTAACTAATCATAGAACTTTATAAACCCAAAATATTGTTCATGCTCATCTTACTAACCAATACAATCCATCTTTTCTCTAGGTCCTTCCACCACCTTAAAGCTATTTCCATCATCCGCCACTTGTTTCTTTTAGATGCAAATATTCTTATCCTTATGGCATTCTTTAATCCAATATTCCTTTTCAATTCTTAGGAGCTCAATCTAGATCTCCATTCCAAATAATGAAAACAATCTTAATCTCCTCTAAAAACAAGAACACTTTAAAAAGACTTCTAATTCAACTAAAACTTTAATCCAATAGTCTTTGTTCCAATGAAATTATCTTTTTTCCATCTACGAATATAGAACAACATTGATCTTTATCCGTCTTATTGACCAATACAATCCATCTTTTCATTAAATGCATCCATGTTTAGAACTTCCCATAAACCACTTTTCATCACCCATCTATTGTTCCTTATTCATGTATGAATCTCTCCACCTCATGGAAAAACACCAAATAGTGTACCACCGGCCTCAAATAATTTCCACAAACCTTTTGTCCAAAAACAAATTCTCAACCATGACAATCAAATGATGCTAGTGATTCATGATTAGTTTCACTTTTCGCATAAATCTAGAAACATTTCCAAGCTTCATCTAATGACATGCATATATCATTAAAATTCAAAATATACTTTTCCAAGAATGTTTTATTCTTTAGTCGTAACCTATCCATTCCAATATCCTTCCACAATCCAACCATGTTATCCTTTTCCCTTTCAAACACACACATCACCAAAGTATCTTCTAATTTCATTCTTCAACCCAAAACGTGTGAAGTTGATCCTAGTAATTTGTCCACTTTGCCAATCGACATAGACCCAAAATAAATCTAAATACTAGAGAGCTCAATCATTACCATTCATCCAAATAGGGAAACTTTTTATCCCTAATAATATAGAAAATTATTAAGGTCATCTCGCTTCATCCAATATTCCTTACAGACTAAGAAAGTATCTTTTTACCTCCTTAATAAAGAATCATAGAACTCTATAAACCCAAAATATTGTTCATGCTCATTTTACTAACCAATACAATCCATCTTTTATCTAGGTGCTTCCACCACCTTAAAACTATTTTCATCGTACACCACTTGTTCCTTTTAGATGCAAATATTCTTATCCTCATGGCATTCTTTAATCCAATATTCCTTTTAAATTCTTAGGAGCTAAAACTAGATCTTCATTCCAAATAATGAAAACATTCTTATCATTCTCTAAAAACAAGAACTCTTTAAAAAACCTTCTAGCTTCATCTAAAACTTTAATCCAATAGTCCTTGATCCAATGAAATTATCTTTTATCCATCTATAAATATAAAAACATAAAACCCTAGAAATCCAAAACATCGATCTTTATCCGTCTTATTGACCAATACAATCCACCTTTTATTTACAAGTGTCCACGATTAGAAATTTCCATAAACCACTCTTCGTCACCCATCTATTGTTCCTTATTCATGTATTAATCTTTCCACCACATGTAAAAACACTAAATAGTGTACCACCGACCTCCAATAACTTCAACAAACCTTTTGGTCCAAAAACAAATTCTCAACCACGACAATCAATGCTAGTGATTCACGACTATTTTCACTTTTCGTAGAAATCTAGAAACATTTCAAACTTCTTCTAAAGACATGCAATATATCACTAAAATTCAGAATATACTTTTGCAAGATGGTTTTATTCTTTAGTCGTGACCTATCCATTCAATACATATTCCTTCCACAATCCAACCATGTTATCTCTTTCCCTTTCAAGCACACAACCTTGTTCCTTTTAGATGCAAATATTCTTATCCTCATGGCATTCTTTAATCCAATATTCCTTTTAAATTCTTAGGATTTCAATCTAGATCTCCATTCCAAATAATAAAAACATTTTTATCCTTCTCTAAAAAAAAGAACTCTTTAAAAAATCTTCTAGCTTCTTCTAAAATTTAATCCAATAGTCCTTGATCCAATGAAATTATCTTATTTCAATTATAAATATAAAACCATGAAACCCTTGAAATCCAAAACATTGATCTTTCTCCGTCTTATTGACCAATACAATCCACCTTTTCTTTAACTGCATCCACGTATAGAAATTACCGTAAACCATTTTTCGTTACCCATCTATTCTTCCTTATTCATGTATGAATTTCTCCACCACATGGAAAAACACCAAATAGTGTACCACCGGCCTCCAATAATTTCAACAAACCTTTTGTCCAAAAACAAATTCTCAACAACGACAATCAAGTGCTAGTGATTCACCACTATTTTCACTTTTCACATAAATCTAGAAACGTTTCCAAGCTTCTTCTAATGGCATGCATATATCATTAAAATTTAGAACATACTTTTCCAAGAATGTTTTATTCTTTAGTCGTAACCTATCCATTTCCATGTCCTTCCACAATCCAAACATGTTATCTTTTTCCCTTTCAAGCACACACATCACCAAAGTATCTTCTCATTTCATTCTTCAACCCAAAACTTTTAAAGTTGATCCTAGTAATCCATCCACTTAGCTAATTGACATTTACCTCAAATAAATCGAAATATTAGAGAGCTCAATCATTATCAATTCATCCAAAAAGTGAAAATTCGTATCCACTAAAAAACAGATAATTATTGAAGCCTTTTGGCCTCATCGCATTATTTAATCCATTATTCCTTTTCTACTAAGAAAGCATCTGACCTCCTTAAATAAAGAATCATAGAACTCTACAAACCCAAAATATTGTTCATGCTCATCTTACTAACCAATAAAATCAATCTTTTATTTAGCTGCTTCCACCACCTTAAAGCTATTTTCATCATCCGCCACTTGTTCCTTGATGCAAATTATCTTATCCTCGTGGCATTCTTTAATCCAATATTCCTTTTAAATTCTTAGGAGCTCAATCTAGATCTCCATTCCAAATAATAAAAACATTCTTATCCTCCTCTAAAAACAAAGAACTCTTTCCAAAAAGCTTCTAGCTTCGTCTAAAACTTTAATCCAATAGTCATTGTTTCAATGAAATTATCTTTTTTCCATCCACAAATATAGAACCATAAAACCCTTGAAATCCAAAACATTGATCTTTCTTCATCTTATTGACCAATACAATCCACCTTTTCTTTAAATGCGTCCACGTTTAGAAATTCCTATAAACCACTTTTCGTCACCCATCTATTGTTCCTTATTCATGTGAATCTCTCCACCACATGGAAAAAGAACAAATAATGTACCACAAGCCTCCAATAATTTCAACAAACCTTTTGTCCAAACACAAATTCTCAACCACGACAATCAAATGCTAGTGATTCACGACTATTTCCACTTTTCACATAAATCTAGAAACATTTCCAAGCTTCTTCTAATGGCATGCATATATCATTAAAATTCAAAATATAATTTTCCAATAATGTCTTATTCTTTAGTTGTAACATATCCATTTCAATGTCCTTCCACAATAACACCATGTTATCTTTTTCCCTTTCAAGCACACACATCACCAAAGTATCTTCTCATTTCATTATTCAACCCAAAACATGTAAAGTTGATCCTAGTAATCCGTCCACTTAGCTAATTGACATTTACCTCAAATAAATCGAAATACTAGAGAGCTCAATCATTATTACTCATCTAAAAAGCAAAAATTCTTATCCACTACTAAAACAGAAAATTATTGAGGTCTTTTGGCCTCATCGTATTCTTTAATCCAATATTCCTTTTATACTAAGAAACCATATTTTGGCCTCCTTAAATTAAGAATCATAGAACTCTACAAACCCAAAATATTGTTCATGCTCATCTTACTAACCAATAAAATCCATCTTTTCTCTAGGTGCTTCCACCACCTTAAAGCTATTTTCATCATCCGCCACTTGTTCCTTGATGCAAATATTCTTATTCTCATGGCATTCTTTAATACAATATTACTTTTAAATTCTTAGGAGCTCAATCTAGATATCCATTCCAAATAATAAAAACATTTTTATCCTCCCCTAAAAACAAAGAACTCATTAAAAAAGCTTCTAGCTTCGTCTAAAACATTAATCCAATAGTCCTTGTTCCAATGAAATTATCCTTTTTCCATCTAAAAATATAGAACCATAAAACCTTTGAAATCCAAAACATTGATCTTTCTCCGTCTTATTGACTCAATACAATCCACCCTTTTCTTTAAATGCGTCCACGTTTAGAAATTCCTATAAACAACTTTTCGTCACCCATCTATTGTTCCTTCTTCCTGTATGAATCTCTCCACCACATGGAAAAACACCAAATAGTGTACCACCAGCCTCCAATAATTTCAACAAAACTTTTGTCCAAAAACAAATTCTCAACCACGACAATCAAATGCTAGTGATTCACGACTATTTTAGCTTTTCACATAAATCTAGAAACATTTCCAAGCTTCTTCTAATGGCATGCATATAGCATTAAACTTCAAAATATACTTTTCCAATAATGCCTTATTCTTTAGTCGTAACATATCCATTTCAATGTCCTTCCACAATCCAACCATGTTATCTTTTTCCCTTTCAAGCATACACATCACCAAAGTATCTTCTCATTTCATTCTTCAACCCAAAAAATGTAAAGTTGATCCTAGTAATCCGTCCACTTAGCTAATTGACATTTGCCTCAAATAAATCGAAATACTAGAGAGCTCAATCATTATCAACTCATCCAAAAAGTGAAAATTCTTATCCACTACTAAAACAGAAAATTATTGAAGTCTTTTGTCCTCATCGCATTCTTTAATCCAATATTTCTTTTATACTAAGAAAGCATCTTTTGGCCTCGTTAAATAAAGAATCATAGAACTCTACAAACCCAAAATATTGTTCATGCTCATCTTACTAATCAATAAAATCCATCTTTTCTCTAGGTGCTTCCACCACCTTAAAGCTATTTTCATCATCCGCCAATTGTTCCTTGATGCAAATATTCTTATCCTCATGGCATTCTTTAATCCAATATTCCTTTTAAATTCTTAGGAGCTCAATCTAGATCTCCATTCCAAATAATGAAAACATTCTTATCCCCCTCTAAAAACAAAGAACTCTTTAAAAAAAACTTCTAGCTTCGTCTAAAACTTTAATCCAATACTCCTTGATCTAATGAAATTATCTTTTTTCCATCTACAAACACAGAACCATAAAACCCTTGAAATCCAAAACATTGATCTTTCTCCGTCTTATTGACCAATACAATCCACCTTTTCTTTAAATGCGTCCACGTTTAGAAATTCCTATAAACCACTTTTCGTCACCCATCTATTGTTCCTTAGTCATGTATGAATCTCTCCACCACATGGAAAAACACCAAATAGTGTTCCACCAGCCTCCAATAATTTCAACAAACCTTTTGTCCAAAAACAAATTCTCAACCACGACAATCAAATGCTAGTGATTCACGACTATTTTCACTTTTCACATAAATCTAGAAACATTTCCAAGCTTCTTCTAATGGCATGCATATATCATTAAAATCCAAAATATACTTTTCCAATAATGCCTTATTCTTTAGTCGTAACATATCCATTCCAATACATATTCCTTCCACAATCCAGCCACGTTATCTTTTTCCCCTTCAAGTACACACATCAGCAAAGTATCTTCTCATTTCATTTGTTAACCCAAAACGTGTAAAGTTGATCCTGGTAATGCATCCACTTATCTAATTGACATTTAGCTCAATCATTATCACTCATCCAAAAAGTGGAAATTCTTATCCTCTATTAAAATAGAAAATTACTAAGGTTTTCTGGCCTCATCGTATTCTTAATCCAATATTCCTTTTATACTAAGAAAGTATCGTTTTGCCTCCTTAAATAAAGAATCATAGAACTCTATAAACACAAAAAATATTGTTCATGCTCATCTTATTAACCAATACAATCCATATTTTCTCTAGGTGCTTCCACCATTTAAAATACCATTAAAGCTATTTTCATCATCTGCCACTTGTTCCTTTTAGAGGAAAATATTCTTATCCCCATCGCACTCTTTAATCCAAAATTGCTTTTAAATACTTTGAAGCTCAATCTATATCTCCATTCCAAATAATTAAACATTCTTATCCTCTTCTAAAAGGGAGAACCCTTTAAAAAAAATAAAAAGAATCCTTGCTTCGTCTCAAACTTTAATCCAATAGTCCTTTGCCACTAGGCTGTACTTTCGCCTTAGGGCTTCTTTTGATTTGGAATACAATCTTTTTGTTTCCTATCAAAAAAAAAAATCCAATAGTCCTTTTATCCTATGAAACTATCTTTTTCCATCTTTAAATATAGAACCATAAAACCCTTGAAATCCAAAACATTGATCTTTCTCCATCTTATTGACCAATACAATCCACCTTTTCTTTAAATTTGTCCACGTTTTGTATTTCCCATAAACCACTTTTTGTCACCCATCTATTACTCCTTATTCATGGAATTTCTCACCACGTGTAAAAAGACCAAATAGTGTACCACCAGCCTCCAATAAATTCAACAAACCTTTTGTCCAAAAACAAATTCTCAACCACAACAATCAAATATTAGTGATTCACGACTATTTTCACTTTTTACATAAATCTAGAAACATTTTCAAGCTTCTTCTAATGGCATGCATATATCATTTGAATTCATAATATACTTTTCCAAGAATGTTTTATTCTTACTCCTAACCTATCTCCAATACATATTCCTTCCACAATACAACCATGTTATCTTTTCCCCCTTCAAGTAGACACATCACCAAAGTATCTTCTCATTTCATTCTTCAACCCAAAAGACGTGTAAAGTTGATCCTAGTAATCCGTCCACTTTGCTAATTGATACAGACCCAAAATAAATCTAAATACTAGAGAGCTCAATCATTACCACTCATCCAAATAGTGAAAATTCTTATCCTCTATTAAAACAAAAAATTATTAAGGTCTGGCTTCATCGCATACTTTAATTCAATATTCATTTTTTATTAAAAAAGTATCTTTTGGCCTCCTTAAATAAAGAATCATAGAACTCTAAAAACCCAAAATATTCACGATTGGTTGAACTTTTCCCACAGATCTAGAACATATCCAAGCTTCTTACTATGGTCGCTCAATATCTCATCTTATTCCAATATGTACTTTTCAAAAAATGCTTCATTCTTCAATCTTATATGATTGGTCTTCAATCTTAATATTATGATTGGTCTTCTTTTAACCTTGATGTGTTACCTTCGTTTAATCTTCAATTTCCTTTAATAATGATTGTACCTTCTTAAAACTACACTTGGTTTGTTGACACCCATTATATCGTCCAATTTATTTGCACATTCATTTTGTTCCAAAGAACAAACATTCTTAAATTTCCTATGCATGATATGGATTCCCGGTTTCTAATGAAAAAAATAATTAAGGTCCTATGCTTCATTCCTAACCACCGAAAACAATCATAAATCCAAAGATATCACAACATCATTATTTCATTTTATTTTCTGATGAACCAACAGCAAGTATAATATTCATAACAATCAGTTATTCAAATACAATCTTTAAATCTTCTCCGAAACAAATTAGTGATACAAGTATTATAAAGAAAATAAAAAGAAATCAAAAACAAAGATACAGTAAAAATTAACATTTATAAAGATTAATAAAACAAAGACCATCAAAATTAACCATAATATTGAAATATCTAGAAAGATTATGGGGTGGGGAACTCACCTTATCTGGACTTCAACAATGCCAAAAATGTAATTCATGTGAGAAACAAGCTGCACACCTGGACTCGTTTGCAGAGAAAACAGGGCAACCCTAAATAAAATAATTAAGGATTTTCAATCCTTCATAATCTAAGATCTTTCATAGTAAAAAATACAGGTAATTTCATGCTGACAAACTAAATATATACTCAAAATCACTAGATAATAGATGGGACAAAATAAGTAGCAATACCAACTCACATATTTGGTGTTGTGATCGATAGTCCAATAGGTAGACAAACATCCTTGTTCATATTGCATCAAAATAACAAACCTTCACAAGTTGAATACAAAATATCAGCCAACAACATACAAAATAACATTCAAAATGAAATTGATGCAAAAAAACTATACTCAAAAGAGAGAAATGTTTACCACTCATCACGACAAAACAGAGATATTTGTCCCAAATTTTTGACCAACAAATGTTGTAGCTCTCTGACCATTATTGAAAATGAATTCTAAGAATTCGTATGAAAGAAAGTCAATAAGAGAAATAACATGACTTATGACTTCTAACCTCAAGAGAGGAAAAACGCAATATCAAGAGAGGGAAAACTCAATACAAACCCAGGGTTATTCAGAACAAATAAGTACATATACCAACCCAACAAATTGAATCAAATAGTTCAATGCACTAACTTCAAAAACAATTAACTTTTCGATAACTTATATTTTAACACGTATAATAGAATTTGAAATGACTTGAAATATTTGTTGCTAGACAAACGTTCTACTATACCAACTTCAAACAAAACACTGTTGGAATACAATTTAAACCTTCATGGAAGAACAGGGTATAAAAAATGGTTGCTTTCAGTAATTGTACATCTCTAATCCCATGGACCAAATGTCATTACGACCACAAACATAAGAAGCCTAGAATCTTTTCCAAAATCAAACCATACGACTAATTCAGTAACTCTTATACTTCTTTAGACTTGCTTTTTCTTAATATCTTTTATGCCTAAAATACAACGTTTTACCACGAGATACTGAAAGTAAATTATTTACGAAATACCGCAAGTAAATCATTTAGGTTGCAAATAAAACTCACCAGAAGCAACTCCCTCGGGTTTCCGCTTAATTCCAAAATCACCCACCCACACGTCTTACGTATCGCTAACTGACGGCTCGGATTCATCTCTTCCCTTTTGGATCGAAGATCTGAGGCGGGTTTGTAACGAAACCCTAAAGCGACCCCGTCTCTTTTCTGCAGGTACAGCCGCCGTTTTGCTCCCTCACTACCGTCATCGTCAGATCGCTTGGAGAATTCGATCGCCACTAGAACCGTGTGTCCGGCCAATGTGCACTGACCAAACAACCGCCGTACCGACTGAGTTCATCTTCGACTTCTTGGAGACTGTTTAGGATATTGAAAGGAAGTACCGAAGGAGCGAAGCGACAAGTCGGAGAGGTTGTAGCGGCGAACCGAAGTAAAGAAAGAGCGAGAGAGAAAGAGAGCTTCACAGAAACAACGAAAATGAGGAGAGCGAATCGGTCTGGTGAGAGTGCGAGAGAGAGAACAATCGTCGAATGGAGAATGAACTGGTCATCAGGGAGGAGAAGGCAGGCGCGAGAGAGAGAATTCAGAGATCGCGAATCGGGGAGATTGTGAGGAAGAAAATATTGACCGGCCGTTGAACCAATTCATTCCCGCGCAATTTCTTCGAGTTGGAGCGAGGAGCGATTGTGGGAGACAGCTAAGATTTTCGACCGTTTGAAGATTTTGTGACCGTTCCGTATCAAGAACGCGAGCTATTAATTGATTGAAAAGTATAACGTATTTACTCCTTGATTTAAAGTATCTTTATGATTAAAAATCAAACCCAATTAACCGGAGCTGTCTTTTTTCTTTTTTAGTCAAATGAATAAATGGTATATTTGTATAAATTCATTTGTGTAATTTTATTATTTTTTAGTACAACACGTAGAGGTGGGTATTGAACTCACAACCTTTGTTATGTCAATTACAACGAAACTACAATTTTATTTTATTTTATTTTTAACAAAAAAAACTAGTTGTTTCATGTTTGAGACTCGAATAATTCATAAGTCGGTAATATTCATTAGTGGTATTCATAATTAATTAAATTAACTTGAGTTTAATTCAATTAGTTTACCTATTAAATCTTTGTGGCTCATAATATTATACTCTTGCGGTTAAAAATTAAAAAATCAATAAAATATTTGAGAACAAGTTGGAATTTTTTTTTTTATTATTATAGAGACAAATAATCAATTAGTATTATAGGAAGGAAAGGGGACAACGATTCAAACCTCATGATACGAAATAGTATGCAATATTTATTTAGAAAAATAATACGGAAATAATTTTCATCTAAGTAAGTTTACCATATAATACAACGTACTCTATCACATATATCCAACACACAACCATCATGAGAATTGAAAATTCAAAAGAAAAACTATAGAAACCTGAAGAATGACAATATAACTAGTAATGAAAACAATTTGCGAATGACAACTATATTTAAACAAACCATATAATTTAAATAGTATAATAAGAAAAATATGTGTTTTTATTTTGTTATTATTAATTACTATCAGTAGAGTTTTAAAAATAAAAGTTATTGTTATTAGATATTATAATAATCAATTTTAATAGTAACTTAATACAGATGACAGTGTTTCTAGTAAAAAAAATAATTTAGTTAATGTAATTTTATTTATTTATTAATATTAAATAAATTTTTATAATGTTAATTGTCAATAATATAGTAATAAAATAAATTAAAATGTGTTACTATCATTGCCTATAAAGAACCTAGTTCTTCAATCATATATGTACCAAAGAAAATATGTATTTGGAATTAGTTAGAAAGAAGAAAATCATATAATTTATGGTAAACAAAATACAATTGTCATCCAAATCTAATTGATTTTCGTTAGGATTCATCCCATTATGATTCTATCAGAACCTAAAATCTATATAAGGGTAAAGATAAAACTAACAACGTACATATGAGTACCTCATATGACTCAACGTGAAAATAACAAAGAGTTAAACACAATAATACTAATACATCCAATAATAAGTAATGAATCTTCCAAAATAATAAATAATAATAAGTAATTAATCTGTGGCAGTGTGTTATGAATAGAATCGATTAAAAAAAAACCTATGAATTTATGCTCATTAATACTCAACGTAGTTGAAAGAAAAAAACAATATAAAAATGTTAAAAGATGCTAAAAAGAAATAAAAACTCGTTTTTACAGGCAGCCTTCTGCATTATTTTCACTCACGGAGGCAGTAGTCAGATCAGAAGACCTTAGAACAAAGATTTATTTTTACCCTTAAAGTAGATCTTAATATGTAAAATTTTTATTTTACATATTTTTTAATTAGCCGTGGGCCCCATTTTGAGGCACGTCAAGAGACGCACGGCACGACATGCCGTTCACGAAAAATTTGCACCCGAAGCCGACGCATCGTTTTATTGTGTTCCCTCCCTTCTCCTCTCCTCTGCTCCGCGGTCACTGGTTTTTCCAAAGCTTTCTCCTGCTCTCGCTGCTCATTTTCCAACTATAATCAACGCAGAAACTGGAAGCTATTAATACTGGCACGGTGCTATTCCATCCCCATTTTAATGCATTTCTTTGTTTTCCCTCTCATTGCTCTTCACTCCACTACGGCGGCGCTCCTTGGCTTACAAGGGATGAATTGATTGTTTTGGTTTCCTCACGTAAGAATGCCATTTTGAATGGCTTTAATTTACAGATACATATGTAGTTCATTTACTTTTTTGTTTCTCATCCTCCTCCTCGTAACCTGTCCTCCATTGAATGTGCAGTGTCCTCCATTGCGGTACGGTGGTGAACGTGGGTTTCCATCTCTGTCAATGGCTGTAAGTTCTATTGGGTTCTCTGCGCATGGTGGAGTCTTTTGTCCTTCGCTTTATCTTTCTGCTAAAATGGGCGTACTCCGCACATCTGGGCATTCAATGCATGCAGGGGTTTTTGATCTATACCATTTTCTGGAATACGAAACTATTAGTCCGGTTAATATATAACGTTCTTAAACCAAAAGTTTACCCGCTGTTTCTGTTGTCAGAATATGAGTTCACGTGATTTTTGTGATGATTGGCTTGCTTGCGCTGCTACTTGGACTCTTTTATGTCCAATATAGTGTGTTTTTTGTCTTGAATACAGAATCCACCTTATGTTTCAGGGTTTAGGTTTTGACTCTCTTGCTTGGATTCAGGTTTGATGAATTTTAGAGTGATTAACTTTCTTTAAGTGAATTACTTTATCTTTTTTGGAAAAAGTTCTTTGAATGAATAACTTTATTAATTAACGTGGAAAATAAGTTAAATACGTAACGTATTGACCTATTTTAATGTAGTTATACAGACTAAAGAGTTAGTTGCTTAACAATCCCTAATAAGAAGAATCCAAGTTTCAAAATTTCCATTTTGTCATATGTAAATGTGGTAAAAAATTAGAAAACCCAAGATGTTTGTTTCCAATCTTCTCTATTCCATATGCGTTCCTGTTATTTGCAGTAAATCCCCTTCCCCTTTCATGAGAATCATAGGTCGGTTGGCTGCTTGATATTTTTCCTTTCAGATTGATTTTAGTAAAGAACCATTTCCATATTAAGAACATTTTAAACATGAGTTTTCTCTCACTCCTCCGGGAGTTTGTATCCTTGAACTTTCTCCTCTTTTCATATATCAATGAAAAATTGTTTTTTGTTAAAAAAAAAAACATTTTAAACATGAGTTTAGTGATTCTACTTCTCTAATCTCTAGTAGCCCCCAACTGCATTCTAGACTTGATCTCAATCACTTCAATTTGATCCTTGTGTTTCTACTTTGATTTTCAGGATCAATTCTGTGGCATTTGTGGTGATGTTGGTTATGCAGAGCTGATTGTGACTTGCTCTAAGTGTAAAGTAGTTCGTGAACATCTGTATGATTACCTCTACTTCATTTCTTTTTCTCTGAGATTGCTCAAGTTCATTTTACTTGTTTGATTTTGGTATTAAAGTATGTTATCAGCTGAATGGTGTTTCATGGTTCTTCAGTTAGGTGAATTTTAAGATCTATCACTTGTTGAGTTTGAATTTTGGGGAAATTTTATGGAGAAACAAACTCATAGCGTTTCTTCTAAATGTAGACGATGTGACTATTATTTTGTTATGCAAGCTTGTGTAGCTTGAAACCTCGGCTAGTTGGAATGATGAAAATTTTACTGCTTTAACTTGAGGCTTGAGCTCATAAAATTTGTTAAGAAATTTAATGTTGGTGAGATTCATCCTTCAATTCCACTTTGTGCTTTGATCATTTGATTTGATATGGTTAGTTTGGGCTACCCTTATAGTTATATCCATTAAATGTCTTAAGATTAGCATTCCCTATCTGTGACTCTTCTTAATATGCTGCCATTTGTCTATTGTCAGTTATTGCATGCACGTTAGAACTCATGTTCCTGAAATTTGGCGTTGTGGTCATTGTGCATTTGATGAGGCCAAAAGTCCTGATGATTCAGGGTTGCAGTTTCAACCTAGAATGATAAGGCATGCTAAAACTAGTAAAGTGAAGTTCATACCTACTGATGAAGTAATAAAGCTATCATCGGGAGGGGTGAAGGGATCTTCAAAGTTGAACGTGGGTTTTGCACCACAAAGAACATCCGCATCCAGAAAAGTCCTTCCAAGTTCTCTGCCTCGGCCGCTTTTCCAAGCATCAAAAGAATCTCAAGGTTCCTTTTTATCCTTTCTCAGAATTGTTACTTTGTGTACGTGTTCCTACTTTTTCTCAAACCTGGTTTTTGGGCTCAGATCTAGCCAAATTGATATAGGTTGTAGGTTTTATGTTATATTGTTATGCATGGTCCAACAATTCCAAATTATTTAGTGATGATGCTCAAGGCCACATACTAGTTTGTAAGTATGAAGCTCAGGAGGGTGTGTTGAAGCTATTTTTGTGAAGCAATGTTAGCATCCTTTAGGGGGTAAAACAAAAAGTATATAACCCCAGATAATAATTAGTGTGTCGTCCTTTTAGACAGATGCGTTTTTACTTTTTATTCATTTTCTGGTTTATTCTTTTTTATTGACTGTTTAATTTGTATTTTTTGTTCTTTTAGAACGAAGTTCTACTGCGATGCCTCCAAAGGTATGCAGTGTAAAGAAACAAGCGTCAGCTGCTTGTTTATCTTCAATGCCAGTAGGCCCAGTGCAAACATCCAAAAAGGTGAAGGTTACAGATGCACCTGCTTGCACTTCTTCTGTGCCAAGGCATGGTTTACCCACTACGAATACAGGTATGAGAGAGCTTTGCAATCTTTATGGACCTCTTAAATTGGTAATTATGGTGGTCCATTTCCAAGCTGATCAGTGTAGCCCCTTTCTTAGTTTTATTTTCCATTTCTTGTGGTGTTTTGTCTATTTATTTATTTTATTATTATTTTTTTGCCAATGTGTTTCTCTTAATGACAACACAGGAAAAAGAGTTCCTTCAGCTTCCCCTAAGTTGGAGGATACGCAAAAACAAATGAAGGATGCTTTGATGACAAAAACAATAGATACATACCGGGATTATCTCCCATCTTTACATGCCTCTTGGAAGTGAGTCCCCTTCTCTACTGTTTGCTTCTTTGTTTCCATCTTAGGAATTGATAGAACTGTTAACAATTGAATGATGCATACAACTGAAATTGTACTCATTTTGTGACAACTAATCTAAATTTCTTTGATTGTGGTATCTCCAATCCCTCGCTAAATTAGGGATATCTTATAGGATGATTTATGGCAGTGTTTTACATGCTTAGCTGAAGTAAATTGGTCATTCAAGTTTCTTATTTGTTAAATATAATGTGCCCACTGCCATTGTTGTGATTTCTAAGGTAATGCAAAATGCGTATGTTATATTGAGCAATTTAGATCACTGCACAAAAAAATTACCAATGGAATAGCCGAAAATGTGACAAGCAAAGACAGCCTTGTATGCATATCTTATTTGATGAAACCATAAACAATGAGTAGTTTTAAAGATGCTCACAGTTTTTGCTTATGTATCTAGTATCCCATTTTGATGGGAAAACTTTGTTAGAAAATTGTCCTTTTTTAATGATTCTTTTGATAGTTTTAAGACATACGACTTCTGCAGTGATTGTTGATGGTTGAGCACTTCTTTTCTGTTGTTGCAATATACTGATTATATATTTGATTCACTCAAGACTATAATTATTTACTACTTCCAGAAATTTCTGTTCTTTAGGGGAGGCTTCCGATTTGTTGATGCCCTTATGGACAGTGAATTTTACGATGGTTTCCTGGCAAAGCCTCCATGTGTAGTACATCGTAAAGCTTATGAATTGTCACGGACGATTCCTCCAATTCTTCAAGTGAAGCTGCTTAGCCGTTCTGATATTTGGGATGATATATTTCACGATGAATGTCCTCATCTTGCTGACGTTTCCTTGTACTTCTTTCCCTCCAACGATATTGAAAGGTCTATTCTTATTCTTTATTAAATGGTTACAATTTCTATTATTCTTTAGCCTCTTAAAAGGAATGTTGGTTAAAGTGTAGGTCCAGAAAGAACAATTCTTGTCTGTTTGAACTTATGGGGAGAGAAGATTTATTGATAAGAAGTCTTATTGACGGTGCAGAGTTGGTTGTATTTACATCTAGACAGCTGGATGCCGACTCACAGTGTAAATGCTTTTACATTCATTGTTTTGGCTTTCTTTAGTGTAATTCTTCTTCGTCTCACTTTTGTTTTAATGTAGAAACTGTCCCATTCTTCCTATTTATTTGAGCTAGTGGTCAAATTTGTATTTTCCATAGTAATGGCCTCTTCCTAGTAGAAGATATATTTACAGATCTAAGTTGAGCTTTAAAAACCAAAATTAATGTTTGTCTGTGAGGTATCTCCTCACTGGTTTCTATTCCAGATAGCAAAGAAAAGGCCTCTACGGCGATACAAAACTCCCCACCAATTCGAGAGGGTGGGTAACCTCTCGTTCTACCCTAGTACAACTGTACAAGGCACAAAAACATAGACTGACCTCCCCCTACTCTGGAAGATCCTTTACTTCCCCTTCGCACAATCGCTCCTCTCACCTTGGCCCACATTCTCTCTCTAGGCTGTTATTCCCCTCCCTGTTCATTTCCAATTCTACCCCTTCTGGAATAAGTCTTCAATACAGGTGGTGATATGGGTTTAACGTTGTCCTGTTGACCATTGATGATCGAACTTGTTCGTTCTTAATAAACCATAAGAATGGAGCATTCATCTAGTATATGCTGATTTCCAAAATTTCACAGTATTACATTTAGTAAATGCTGATACTAGTACTTCCTTTTGAATATTTGAGCTTGTTGGAGCAATGGCACAGTTATACACTTCCCTTGAATTTGATACTAAAAAATTAGTTTGGTGCATTTATTTTCTTTAATATCTAGTGCTAGATTTATAACACGTGTGCAATTTTTTATGTAGATGTTCTTAGTAGGTTAAATGCTGAATGCCTCCTTTTCGGAGTTTTCCGTGCCATAGAAGACAATCAGTCTCCTTCCCTTTATCTCGGAGAACGCCCTGCCGTAGTTCCTAAGCTACAATATGGTTCCGTAGTTCCTTCTGTAGAATGTGCTTCCAGTGTTCCCCTACTGGAATGCTCGCCCAGGGGGCATGGAAAGAACGATGGTAGCAATCCTGTTGTTAACAAGGAAATTGGCACCACTGATGAAAACACTACTGGAAAGTCTCCAACTGCCTCAACAGATATAGACTCTACCATTCAGCGATTACTATTAGAATTTGGATCACAACCACCAAGGGAGTCTGATGTTAATGGATCAACTCAGAAAGTTCTAGTCCAACATCAGGTAGAAGATGATTTCTATAGTCCTTTTGTATGATGATACGAGGATCACTCAGTATCTAATCTAGTCCCTCCTTTTTGGTTATTGTGTACACCTTTTGACAGGAACCTACTCCTATCTCGGCAATTGGTCCCTATTCTCTTTCCCTGTCTGAAGTAAAGACAGAACGTTTACCAGCTATCAAAGTGGAAGGAAGTGATGACAAAAAATGCTTGGAAATGGAGAAATGCCCGAGAATGGCGCCAACATTTAGCATTGATGGCTCTCAAAATAGGAATGGTTTATTGGACCAAGACGTTCCCACGAGAGTCGCGGACAAGTATCTTCGAATCTTCAATTCAGGGATTAAAAAGGAACGGCACTAGCTCTCATGTGTCAAGGTTTTCTTTCTCATTATCGTAGATATGTACATTTAGTGAATTGGGATGTCAATATTATAGTGCAAGGGTACAACATAGTCTTGCTTTATGGTATAGAAAAACAGTTTGAACATCTTAAGAGTAATGAGTTCATTGATCCCATATTTATCCACCACACTTCTGCAGCTCGAGGGTGGTCGTTTCTGAGAAATATTTTTGGCATCTAGTTTTGTTTTCCCATGCAAATAGACTGCTGGCTGTCAGAAGTACTTGTGGAGCTCTTTGGAATTATGCAGCTAAAGCTGTCCAATGGACATTTAGTTGGAAAGGAATCGTGCTAAATCGTCGCACACTTGAAGATAAAACTTCCACTTTTTGATTTTTTTTTAAAGGGATGTACAGCACCTCTTCTCGGTGGTGTCTTCGTTACAGGAAATTCTTTGTAATTACAACTTTTTCATGATTATAAACAATTGGAAAGTTCTTCTTTAGTCTTTTCTGCGGAGAGGGTTTTCTCTTTCCAACCCGTACGGTGTTTCTGTCCTTTTGTTAATATATACAGGTTTCTTGAAATTTTGCTGAGGATTTAGGCAGCTACGAAGATGTAGCTTCTTTGGACAGTTATCTCCCTCTCCTTTTTTTTTTTTTTGATANTCAAAAGAAGCTTTACATCTTTGTATTTGCCTACATATTTTTCTTTCTGCTGTACATTGTTTGAATCAGAGGTTTAACCAAGTTGTAATACGTAGTTGAGAACCAGAAGTTTTAGAACTTTGATGAAACAATGAAATATATAATACATCGAATGAAATCATTTCATTGTGTTTTTCTTCTATTTCTTTTAACAAAAATTTCAAATAAAAAGTTTACTGCTTAGTTGTTTAAAATTTTCAAGTTTATAAATACTATTTTACTACTTATACTTCCGATTATGATTCATTTGGACATTGTCCTTTCAAAACGTTCATTATTTTGGTCTTCTACATTCAAAAGGTTACTATTTTGTCCTTTACTTTATTTGAACTTATTTCGTTTCATCATAATCTTAACTTAGACACTTCACTTACTAAATCACTTACGATGTAGTTATAAATTTATATTAACGGATTTTCAATGTATATAAAATTTGGTTTAAATTTTTGCGGACCAAATTAGTCACTTTTTAGTTTTTATAGGTAGTACTAAAATATATGTTTTGAAAAAGTACGATGACTAAATTGAACAAAACGAAAATAAAAAATATATAGACATGTTGAAAGCATGGATCAAAGCCAAAAGTACTCAACCCAACTAATATTTAAATCAAACTTTTAAATGTTATAATGCACTTAGCTTTGAGGAATTAAAATATCATTTTAATCAAATTTCTAAATGTTAAAACATGAGCCTAGTTCAAATAGTTAAAAATATCTATAGATTTAAGGCATAAATCACCGATAAAAAAATTGTGGGTTCGAATCCCACGTGTTGTACTCAATAAAAAAAAAGTTTAATTTCTCAACTATGTTCAAGTTAGCAATCAATCATGTATAAATTAATAGAAATTTTAATCAATTCGAACATAACTTAATAGAACGTTGAAAATTCAATTTTCCACCCGTATTCGTGGAATTAAAAATCAGAAATGTTGAACATTAAAACTACCCAAGCATATAATTAAATATTACAGATATCAGGTGTAAAAATTGAGAAGTGCTTAGGCTGCTAGATGACAGGGTTTCATGGAATTCTAAAAGAAAATTTAAAATGAAAAAACCCGATTTCATACCCTTAATATCTAAATTATTTTTTTCAACACAATGATGAAATGGAACGATGGAAAATTGGAAATGGAGCACAATTCTGTAAATCCTGGGACATCGTGCATAAATATGAGAAGGCCAATAGTGTAATTTCGTGCACTATTATGTCACTTTTCTAAAAGATAAATGGGGGGTATTTTGGGTAATTGGTACATTAGCAGAAGTTTTGTAAATATAGGCCCCGCCTCAGCGAGATGCGCGAAACTCTCAAAACTGAGTGAGAAGCGTTTGAGCTCGCTGCTATTGAAAAAAACCCTTCGTCGGCCTTATATTCCTCTTTTGATCTGCAACATCCAGTTCCGATCTCGGATTCGAAGCAATGGCCATGGCAGCTCTTAGACGTGAAGGGAGGCGGCTCGCTACTGTGATCTCTCCCCAACCAATCACCGCTCTCCGGTCTTCCCTCGTTTACGAGTATTAATTTTTACCCTTATTCTTTTTTGACCTAATGCTTTTATCTGCGTGATTGATTCTCACTCATTTAGTTGCTCTTTCATTTGATTGATGAAAATTTTAAGTAATTGTCAAATAAATTATTTTCACCCAAATATTCTCATTAACCCTTTGTCGTGCTTGTTCCTTAATTTGGTTGACGAGAGAATATTTAAGGGTTCGCTCTATTTTTATTTGTCTGAACCTTTATTAAGGTTGGGCTGCGTCGACTGCTTGACTAGTAGTTCTGAAATGTCCAATGCTGGCTTTTTCTTGAAAAAAATACAATGATCTTTTATTTATGAGATATGGAACATGTTCATGTTAATATTATGAAGTTTCGGACTGCTAAGGTACCGTGTTTTTGCCTGCTACCAATATTATGGCATTAATGAATGTAAATACATAGTATTACACCTTTTTTTATTGAGACCTGGAAATTTTTTTTGGGAAAAATTTGGTAGTTTTTTAGATTTTTGGAGAACCGTAATCCATTAAATATTATGGGCAATAGTGTGCTACAATTTCTGATTAACTTATTTGTAATTATGAATATTTGCAAGCGCTCTCTGCACTTAGATCGCTAAACTAAATGTATTTATTGTGCAGGGAACAGGCCCCTCTTGGTGTGCGTTCTATCTCAACTCAAGTGGGTACGTACTGTTTACATACATCCTGCTATTTCTTTCATAATATTCTTTTATGATGATGTTTTTTTTTTTTTTTAAATATTGCTTCCTGTTGATTAACTTGGATTTCTTATTTGATAAAATTTGGTTTTTTTTATGCCCCTGAAAATTACTAACGATTTACTGCCATAATTTTTATTTGTGAATGCAGTTAGAAATCGAATGAAGAGTGTGAAAAATATCCAGAAAATTACAAAGGCAATGAAGATGGTTGCAGCCTCAAAGCTGAGGGCAATTCAAGTGCGTGCTGAAAATTCTCGTGGCCTTTGGCAGCCATTTACTGCTCTTCTTGGGGATACTCCAAGTATGTTTTTACCATATCTTTTCTACTTTTCACTGTGGTTCTTGTTTGTTGGTACATATGTTTTAACGTTTCTTTTTTTCGTTTGAGGTTTGATGTTTGATGTCTACTTTGTACTTGGCTTTTGTATACTCTATAATGTCAGAGTACACATCATACTCATGGGTTATTTTTGGTTAATGTATCACATTTTTATTTTTTCAATTGTTTAATCAACACTATATATATTCTTTTTTCTCTAATATTGTAGACATAGAAGTTTGATTGTTATTTCTGTTGGAAATGTAGGTGTTGATGTAAAGAAGAACGTCATTGTTACCATTTCTTCTGACAAGGGTCTTTGTGGTGGTATTAATTCTACCTCAGTCAAGATAAGCAAGGCTCTACACAAGATAAATTCTGGTATTACCTGCAAAGTAATTGTTTATCCTATCCTTCAGTGTGAGGCTACAGTAAATGAGATGCTAATCTTGTAATTACTCTGTTCCTAGGTCCTGAAAAGGAAACAAAATATGTTATATTGGGAGAGAAGGCAAAGGCTCAACTGATTCGTGACTCTAAGAAGGACATAGAAGTCATCATCACTGAGTTGCAGAAGAATCCTTTGAATTATACTCAAGTAAGTTAACCACATCACATAACTCATCATAAAGATTCTCATCCATTGTTTGTTCATAAGTATATGTTTCTGTCCATCACTTATGCTTCCACGTAGGGGCTTCAACCGTCAGATTTGGTGTCTTCATATTGGAGTAGGATAAATATCAATTAAATGATGCCATGAGTACGATCCATTGTGGCAACTAGTGATGTTTCCATGCTTTAAGTGAAATTTCATTTTTGTTTCTTAAATGCACGTCTTTGGACAGATGCGACTTCACTTGGTTTGGGTGGCATAGCCTTTTTTTTTATCCGATAATTGGGAATTCGAACTTTGCTCCCCTATACCCTGGGCCATCCGTGCCCGGACCGGGTGGCAAGCCCGTTTCAGAAGTCTCCCATTTTTTGATCCATTTCTTTAGTCTCTAGGGCCAAAGCTTACCTTTTTGTTTACTATGGTACCTACTAATTTGGCACGATCTTTAAACATTGCATTATAGGCTACTTTCCTCGGTATATTGAAATTCCCATCGCTTACTATCCTTCTTTTTGTGGTTTTAGGTCTCTGTTTTAGCTGATGATATTTTGAAGAACGTAGAATTCGATGCTCTCAGAATTGTTTTCAATAAGTTCCATTCAGTGGTCCAATTTCTGCCTACAACATCTACAGTACTGTCCCCTGAGGTAATAATAATACTGGATTATTTAAAATACTGACCTTTTCTTCTCCCCTTCTTAAATTGCTTGCCCTTGCCCTGAGAATATTGTGCGTTCTGTATTGTAGATTGTTGAAAGAGAGGCAGAATCTGGGGGAAGGCTTGGTGACCTGGACTTATATGAGATTGAAGGTGGTGAGACGAAGTCTGAGATTCTCCAAAATCTAGCAGAGTTCCAGTTTTCTTGTGTAAGTTCATCCTTAGTCTCTTTTAAATTTTTGTAATGAGGCATTAGTTTATTGTTGAAACCGTCATGGATATGTGCAAAATCAAATGCAAAAGTGAGAGAATTGACGTTTTTAATTTCATAGGAAGTTTCATGCAGTTTAAGTTCTGGCTTAATTAAAACATCAGAAACACTATTGTAAGGCTGAAGATACGTGTCAGTTGGCTTCTTCTTCTTCTTCTCCTCCTTTTTTTTTCCCTTCCTGTTTCTTGGATCTCTCTGTATTGCAAGTTATCGGTTCCTGATATGTTAGGTGTGAAATGCTTGGGAAAACTTCTAGATACTGGCATTAAGGGGAAGTATAGGGCCCATCACCGTGGGTAATTGCTAGTAATTTTTGAGGATCAATAAGTGATGAAGAAGTCATTGTTGGTCTTTGGTTCTTGTCGAGTGAGGATGCTGCAAAATTGCATGTGAATAATCAATTTGAAGAAGAGAAGAACTATGATATATTATATGCAACAATTCTGATTACCTTCTCTATTCTGTATTTCCCATTTAACTCATCTCACTGCTGCCTGCTCATGGACAATTTTTGCGATTACTGAAAATTGGACTCATGCTTGATCAGGTATTGTTCAACGCTGTATTGGAAAATGCTTGCAGTGAACAAGGTGCAAGGATGTCTGCAATGGACAGCTCAAGCAGAAATGCAGGGGATATGCTTGATCGCCTCACATTAACTTATAACAGGTCTCTTAACTTTACCGATACCTTTTTTTAATCTACTTTCTAAATAAGTTTTTTTTTTTTCCAAATTATTAAATCTTGCCAAAGTTTAAAAACGACATTGTAAGTAAGTAAATATGATCTAGACAACCCCAACCCTGGACCGATGTTAGAAATTTTTTCATTTTCATGTTTTTCTGTAAAACTTAACTTTGTTCGTTGATTTGTGATAGAACCCGGCAAGCATCTATCACCACCGAGTTGATTGAAATCATATCTGGAGCTTCAGCATTGGAGGGCTAGTTGAGGATCTTCTGTTAGTTCACCCAATGGCTGGTGAACTACGATCTCGAGGCTATATTTGATTTTCAAGATGTTGCCTTTTGAGCTTTTTTGTAATAATACACCCAGTTTAAATTTATCCTGGGAACTATGTTTGTTTAGATATCAATTGATCTTCAGATTGCTACATCCTTTTAACTCGAAAGCTCCAATGCTTGAATTGACCATGTTTTTTATTCTTTTGGTTTTGAGAACCTCTTGATTTACAATTATGATACCCAGTTTCCCATGTTCTTTACACCTGAGATCATCTAACAAAAACCACAGAAGACCCACTTGCAATAAGTCGATTTGGACGAACAGAGAAATCAATTCATTATGATTCTGTAAGCTTAGTTTGACATTTCTGCTTAGGACATTTTGGAAGAATTTAACTTCTGAGACTTGCCAACTTGGCGAGGATTAATTTGTTGGCCATAAAAGTTTGAAATTGTTGTAAGGTTGAGGGGTAAGAATTTGCCTCGACATTCCTCCAAGTAATTTTTCTTGTTTTTGGTTGTTCGCATGAATTTCTTGCTCTCAATTAAGAATGTTAGAAGACGATGAAGTTTTTGACCGTGTCGTGTAATTACAAATTCACACTTTTATGAAAACGAGATACCAAAAAGTTCCATTGCATAACGCTTGAAAGTCAAAAGGACTAATAGATGAGATATTGCTGCAAGTGCAAACTGCAGACACGTGCGAAAGGTTCAGGCCTTGGCATGTTCAAACAAGCTTCATAACACCTCAAAAAAGTTTTGGCCTTGATCGGACAATGGAAAAATAGTGGACCTCAAAAAAGAAAACCCCCCTCAAAAGTCTTATTCTCTTGTGATGGAACTGCTAATAAACTCAACCAGAATAAATAGAACCATATGATAATAGTGGGTTTTTATTATACGGCTATGGTGTTGTTCTTGATTGTCAGTTTTTCGTTTGAAGATCTCATTTTTTGGTAGCAATCATTGCTGTTTGAGCATGGTTCTTCATGGAGGAGATTTGATTCTTGGTTTTAGGCCATGCTCTCTCAAGAATTGATTCGTGGGTCATTTTGGCTGTGATTTTACCATCTAGGATTGGAGAAGAAATGAAAAGTTCCAACTAAAAGATTTTCCTTCCATTTTTCTCGAGAAAGGGGAGCAGAAATGGACTTGTGGATTGTTGCAGCAGCTACTGGTGCTGGGTACGTAGCTAAGTACTGGAAGAATCAATCAGGGGATGGGGATGCTTTATCTCAGTTATCCTTTGGGGAATCCAATTTGGTGAGTCCTCAATATTCCAATCATCTGCTCGACAAATTTTCACGAAGGAAGAAACGGTTTGAAGATGTTTTTGGACATGGAAGAATGGAAGGAACATCTTCAGATCACAACCCATTAGACATTGCCGCTTCAGTTGCAGAATTGGGTTCTATGAATGGGTTTGAGAATGAAAAGCTGGGACTTTGGGGGAATCATCAAGATCTCGATGTGCTCTCCATACCAAATATGACATGGAAATCCTGGATTGACGATAGTTCTAAAGGACATGTTGGAGAAAGCAGTATCAGCAACAAGATGGCTAATGACATTGGAGTTTTAGTACGTGATTCTTCTAGAAGAATAGGCTCTTGGAGAAACAGAAGCACAGCTAAATCCAGATTCTTACATGGGGATCTTATTAAACCTCTGAGTTCTGTAGAAGATTGCCTTGTATTCCGTGAGAGTTCTTTAAGTCTATGTGAAACTAAGCTGCCTAAGGGATCCAATTTTGATGCTAAAGAAAGTGTATGCGGGGTTTCTCAACCGCCATTCGGGTCTTTAACGACGTCTGATATAGTTAGTAATAAGACAGTAAAGGGATGGGAAAGAAACTCAAGAAGTTCCAACAAAATGGTTAAGAGGGAAGATTCTGCTTCAAAAGGTGTAGTAGTCATTTTTCTTCTTGCCCTTTTGTTTTCAGCTTATGTGAGTAATTTATGTTGTTGATGTACATAGAGACCAAAATAGTTGGCAAAAGCCCCCCTTTCAACTATTCTTCTAATCATTCTTTATAATTTGAAATGTAGTACTGGAAAAGGAAAGAATCAAAAGTAAGTTAAAAAAAACTAGACTCGTGCTTGTGTTTATTGTTGAATAATGTAAACTTATGCTTATTGCTAACATTTTTCAGGTGCACCTGATGAATCATTCATATTATACCTTGGATTTTTCATTGGTATAATCTATTCTTTCTTGTCAAGCAAGAGGGAAGTTTACAAGTTGGAAGAATTGTTAAAGCAGACTGAGTATTTGGTTCAAGATCTTCAGGAGGAACTTGAAATGAAGGACTCATTGAAACTGAAGGAGCTTACTCATGATAATTGTGAATCGGAGTACACCTTCAGTAATGCCTTCTCTGAGAAAACAGAGGATGGGTCTTCTCCAAAACATGTCATGGATTACACAGTAAATTTCAACACCGAAGAACTGTACGAACATAAGGCAGTGGAGAGTTCTGAATCAATGAGCAGAATCGAAGCGGAACTGGAAGCGGAACTCGAGAGGTTGGGACTAAATATAAACACCCAAGGCGTGGAGAGATTTCCAGACGAGGATGAGGTATTAGTGTTAGCATTCTCATATATGCACTTGAACCATGAGTTTCATATTTTAGAATCAAAGTGCACTCATCTTCTCATTGTTTCATTTATGGACATAAGAGTTTCTGTTTATTGGGCGTTGTTGCAAATCTGTTGTTTAAGTAAATGAACAAATCATTATGTGCAGCTTGACCCAGAATTTGTAGAAGATTTTGCTGAAGGTGAGTTGAGGAATGACATGATTAATGGACAAACCTCTGCTCGGACCAAGCCTAACGAAGAGGCAAGTGACTCGACCGCTCACTCCGGGAACTATACAGTCTCACCAAGGGAACTGACCTTGCGTTTGCATGACGTTATTCAATCAAGACTTGAATCACGCATAAAGGAGCTAGAGAGTGCCCTTCAGAAAAACCAGAGGAAGCTGCAGCTCATTGATACAGAAAACAAGAGTTCTTGGCTTGATTTAGGTAATGGTGAATTGCAATTTTCATCTCATGAAAATTCTCCAAATGCAGAAGATGATAGCCAAATGAAAATTCTCAAAGGAAGCCATTGATGGGATCTATTGAATTCAGAAGAAGGGGGGCTACTCGCTGTTGGCTATCTAATATTGATTTTATAATGAATTTCTCACAGATCAAAGTGGCTGGGAGAACGGTCTCAACGCCATTTGTGTATGGAAGATAAGATACCAAAACAGAGGGCAGATGAAAGACGGTGATTTGATTACAATGACATGGAGAGAAGCAGTTGTTAAAGCTGAAGGATGAAAACAAAACCAGAAACAGGTTAATATTTCTAAATATAACAAGAAATAAATTATCAACCTAGTAAAAATAAAATGTGGAAGAGGGATTAGAGTTTAAACAAAGTCTGAGTTCCATCATCTCTGTAAATTCTAGGTTTGGAATAAGTTGTCATACCACATTGGAATTGAACAATCAAAATTTTATAGTATTGATCCAAGTATGGTTGTGACCTAGTCATCCATTTCTTATGATTTGTATAATAGCTATTAATCATATTCAACAAAATTTTGAATATTTGATGAGATTTAATAAATTACGGAAACAAATAACATACAATATCAAGATCCTTTATGTAAAGAAGGCGAGCAAAAATAGAGAGAATTATTCATTCTCATTCCCTAAACAAAACAAAGGCACTCTCATCCATCCAATAAAAATTGGGATTTGGATTCGGAAGTCAATTCTCTGAACCACTTTTCTAATTTCAATCACATGTCCATGACAAGATAAAAATCATCGCAAGGCTTGGGATTCAGCAATACAAGGAGGCACAAGATATAACACTAAAAGCAGTCATTTTCACATAAAGCAAGCAGATCCCTCAAGCCCTTTTAGCATAGTCATCGTTGTTATCATCCTCGTCTCTATACTTTCCTCCTCCCAAAAAATCATCCTGATTTCCATCTCCATCTCCACTAAAGCTTTGAGATTGATCGTTAGCAGCATAGCTCGAACCATAACCTCCACCCCCTCGACCATAACCACCACCACCACCATAGCCAGCATTGCCACCACCACCATAACCTCCACCCCCATACCCACCACCCCCTCCTCCAAAGCCACCACGAGACCTTTCAGTTGCAAAGTTGACCCTAATGCGACGACCATCAAGATCCTGGTAAAAAAAATAACAATTACAGGGAGAAAACAAAAAAGAACTCCAACCCACAAATGAATTGCTTGTAACTGGTGGATTAATTGCCTTGACGGGATCAGCAACAAACTTATTGCAAAGCCATACTGATCCCTGGATGCATCCAACCACAAATGCCCCAATATTAATTTACATGCTCAACAAAAATGTTTACCTGCCCATCCAGTGCTTGGATAGCACTGGAGGCTTCTTCATTGGCATTAAAGGTGACAAACCCAAAGCCTCTGGATCTACCAGTATCACGATCCAATATAACTCTCGCTAAACAAAGATAAACATAAACAACAATCAGATTCTCTAGCTCAACTCCAACTAAAAGAGGAGGTGTGCCCACAAATATTACTGTTCGAACAGAAATTTTTAATGTAATTCAACATCATTTAAAATTAAGCTTTTCTACTCAATAATGCTTAGTTAGAAAAGTTGGCATACCTTCAACTACATCCCCATACTTTGTAAACGCTTCCCTCAGACTCTGGTCATCAGTACCATATGAAAGGCCTGCAGTACAAAGCTATATATCTCAGAGAAAGTCCTGACAAACCACCAAGGAGAAAGAACACAGCACACAGAAGAAAAAGAGCTGGAATTCCAATTAACCTCCAACAAAAACTTTCGAACTTGACATGAATCTAATAGTTTGAAAGATGGAAGGCCGCAAATCTGAGCCGATCCGTGTTGAACTCTGGCTAAATATTTTTCCAACTTTACTAAGAAAAGCCATGTTGACGACCTGAAAGAAAATTACCAAAAAAAAAAAAGAAAGAAAATGAAACTTCAGTGGAACAATAAGTAGTTGTGCAATATAACACTGTACCTGCAAATATCTTATTCACTTTTAATGTACATTGACTCCATAATAAAAAAAAATAAAAAAAGAAAGCCATAGTATTATGAAGTTCAAAATAAACACATTCATAAATATAATCTATGGTAACATAAGATCAAAGTAACCTCAACACTGGAAAAGCCAAAAAATAGTACACGAATCAGCTTATCTATAGCACTTTCAAACTAACTATCATCCCTTATACGCTTTGCATAGACGCTTTAGAAAAAACTCGATGACAAACAGAATCATTTTTCTGAAGAGCATATAAACCCAGAACATATGTCCGAACTTCCCAAATCGAAAGACGCATACATAAAGGAAATATAAAAGAATAACTCTTCAATAAAGTAATATCTAAGCTAAATTAGGAGAATATTCATCGTATTTCGTCAACTAGACGATAAAACATCTCTACAGAAAAACTGAAGATCAAAACCAAGAACAAATTAAATCAACATCTACGGAAAAAAAAACACAGAGAACTAAAATCAAAATCAATGCTAAATAACAAGATGAAACGATAAGAACAAGGAAAAGGAAATGGGAATAGACCTTCACTGGCTGTTTCTTCCTTCCTCTTACAGTCGAGCTTAAACCCTAAGATTGAAGAAGGGTTTTGGGACAGCCGAAATGAAAGAGCGATATAAGTAAGAGCTATAGCTTACACGTACACCGTTAGATTTAAAGTGGGAGAATCAAAACCGTTGGATGAGAAGATATTGGCTGGGAGTTGACGTGTAGTCCTTCGATTGGACGGTAACTTTCTAGTTGACGAGCATGCCAATTTAATTTTCCCCATTAGCCCTAAAATCTCTCAGGATAATAACAAAATTATATAAAATTACTTTGGTACCCTTGGAAACACATCCCATTGATATTTGCCCCTTCTCCCCGGCCCCAGCCAAATTCCGCGTTGGTGTTGATTGCTAACGCTAAATGCAATATAATATAATATGTTTCATGAGAAGAAAAAAAAAAAACTATATAACATAGTCATCCAAAAAATTATAACAATATTTCGTAATTTAATTTATTTATGCGAACACAATTCAGTAGGTCAAAATATTTTATTAAATCGTAGGTTCGAATTCGCATTTTATAGGTTGCACTTGAAAAAAGAAAAAAATAATAACTTTCACGGGATCAAATATTTATCAAATAACTTGTGAAGTTATATAATATAAGCAAGATTCAGAGATTTATTTTTTTTTAACTTAAAAGGTTTTCGTTAATATTTCTGTCGAAAAAAATGGGTTTTCGTTAATATCATATCTAAATAGCTATTTTAAAATATAATAACTAAATATTATTTTTTTCCTAAAAAACTAAATATCATTTTTTTCCTAAAAAACTAAATATCATTTTTTTATTTTAGCGTTAAATCAAAAGTCGTTTTCACAAATCTATAAATTATATTTAAAAAAATATATATCGAATTACGTGAAATTGACATGCAATTTTTCTTGTACAATTAAGATGGTAAAATATTAAATATTTGACTTCAAAAAAGATAATTAATTCCTTATTTAGTATTCTTATTGATAAATTGACATGCAAAGCAAAACAAATGTGCTTTGCTTAATAAATTTTCAGATACTATTTCTTAATAGTAGGGATGGGGGAAAATATTAAACATAAATTTTAACTTGGGAGTATTTAGGTGTATTCGATAATACTTTTTTTATGTAATTTTAAATTATATTTATTTTATGTTTAGACTTTTAAGAAAATTTGTACAGTCGTAAATAAATTTCAGAAAAATTAATTTTTCAGAAGTTTTATTTTATGATGTTTTAACTTGGACCATTATTTAAACCGTATTTTACAAAAATTGAAACTAAAAATAAAGGGAGTTAGAAATAAAATTCAATCAAAGTGAAAACTTGTAGTACTTTTTTATAACTATTTTGTATTTTTATTTTTTATAATATTATCTTTACATTCCTCTCATTTATTTTATTATATAGTAAAATTAAGCTTATAAATATTACTTTCACATTCCTTTGTTTTGTTATTTTAAAAATTAAGAAATATTACCTTTATATTCCTCTCCTTTCTTTCTTTGGTTTGCTATAGAGTAAAATTAAGCTTATAAATATCACTTTCACATTTCTTTATTTTGTTATTTTAAAAATTAAGAAATATTACCTTTATATTCCTCTCCTTTGTTTTGTTATATAGTAAAATTAAACTTATAAATATTACTTTCACATTTCTTTGTTTGTTATATAATTTTAAATACTTTCAAAATCTAACCTAAATTTTAAGGGAAATTTTGTTTTTTTGTCTTAAATTTGTACAACAATTCAAATATTTAAAAAAAAAAAGTGAAAATGTAACCAATAAAGTCATAAATAAATAAATAAAACACATAATTTTTAAAAATAACAAATTAAAACTAAAATAGTTATGAAATCGCCTCTAAACAAGTCGATAATCTTGTTTATTGTTTTAGTATCGGATCAACAAGTCGTGAATTGTTATAAACTTGTGATAAACACCCGCAATGAAATTGAATAAAATTATTATCCGTTTCCTCATTTTTTATTATCGGTAAATAATCCCAACTAAATGAATAAAACTCTTAATACACAACCACAATACTTAAAAACATAAAATAAACAACAATAGTATTATGAAATTTGACTACAAAAAATAAAAAATAAAGATTAATTAGACTCGTGGAACAATTTAAGTATTTGAGTTGCCAGATCTAAAGAAAACATTATGGTCAACGTTCAAATATACTTTCTCAAAGGATTATTCAAATATAATTTTAAGGGAAAAGACAGTCATATATATAACATAAATTATAATGGAAGCCAGCTGCAAGACAATTGGCATTGAGAGAGAGATTTTGTCCACTTATATGATTTAACTTCGACTTGTCCAAAATTAATAATTATATTTCTATCGAAGAAAAATCTTAATATTTTCAACTAATATTTAACTTTAACTTAGTAATTAAGGTTTAATTTTACCTAAAATATTACTCCTCCATTATCAAATAATTTGATTGACAATATAATTTTGCCAAACGAGAGATTATTCCACATTTTCTTTACAAGATTCAATCCAAATAAACTTTCAGGTTAATTATTGCATCGTTTTAAATTATGTCACATTAATTATTGTTTAAAATATTAATGAACTCTTACTACAATGATATTTTAAAAACATTCATGTAAAGTCAATAAGCTCTTGAAAGAATAGAAATATTTTTAAAATAGAAGGCAATGTAATTGACATATATCTCCAAACAAACAAGATGTTAAGAGGTTGTGAGTTCGATCCCCTGCCCCACATGTTGTATTAAAAGAATAAAACAAAAAGTGTTAGTTTTTTTGTTTGTTTTTGTTTTTGTAATTTAGCCTTAATTTTAGTATAGATAGTAAAAGTTTGTCAATATTATGGTCACAAAAAAATAATAATAAAAAATAAAGAATAAAAGAAAAGACATGGTTAAAAGTATTGGTATTTTAGGTAATGAAATTATTTACTTAACTATATGAAATTTAGACGATTTTGTTGTCAGCATAATTTACGACATACCGACACGTGTCGTTTGAGTCCGACGAGAAAGGTCAACAAGTCAAAGCGACGACAGAGAGAGAGAGAGAGAGGAATTTAGAGAGAGAAGGGAGTGAGAGGGATGGTCATAGAAGTTACAGAGAAAGCTACTTTAGTTTAGACTTCGAAGCTCGCGAAATTTCAAGTTCAATTTCCCTCTATGATTCATCGCCGGGCTCAATCCAGTATAATCATCGTCTTTTGTCTTTGTTTTTCCCATTGAAGCCAAAATTCTCTCTCTCCAAGATATTTGCTTCCGTACCAGCAAATCAAACCGTGTTTTTCACTCTAGAATAGATTTGGTTAAGTAATTTTCGTCCTCTGCGATGTTTCTATCGTTCGCTTTCGGATGCGGATCGTCGCGAACTTCGATGGAGTTTGGATTTCTTGAATTTCTCTCCGCTTTTTTTCGTGGCTTCTTCTGAATTTAGCGCTCGTTTCTGCTAAAGAGCTACGTGATTAACAACCAATTGCTTTGATCGTGCTTTCTGGAGATTGTTGGATTTCTTCCTGCCGTATACAGAATAAAATCAGGTCACTCGTTTTAATCTTAGTTTTTTAGTCATTAGCCGCTCATTTGGCAAATTGCGTTTTCGGTTTCCTCTCTTTTTATTGTATCAGCTTTTTTACGACTTTTTGATCAAAGAAATAAATATTTTCTGAACCTGTAATTCGAAGTGTCTGGTCCTTTTGGTCGCTAATTGTCTTGTTTAGATGTCAATTCTAGAGGAAGCATGCTGTAGACAGTAGTATTAGCCATATCAACTGGAATCAGCTATCATTTTCACGTAGAACTCTTCCTATTTTCTCCCGCTTCTTTAGGTCATCATTCTGAACATCTTTTCTTTATACTTCTCTGGAAGATCTCGGTCAAGTTTAAGAAGCCAAAATACCGATCAGTCAATAGCCAGTCCAACTTCATAAATTTTGTTCTGTTTGTAGAACCCATTCGTTATACTTAGCAAGTAGGTACAGGGAGGAGTTCGTAAATACGAGTGTTACGACTCAATGGACGGTAGTTTATAGAAAATTAGAAAAAGAACGGGAAATTAAGAGAAAGAAGATTGGTTGGAGTGTGTTTTCTGATTCCACATGGTTGTTGATTTCTGTCTTTCTTCCTGTCAGATGGGGGATTGCGAATCAATTTTACCAGCCTCTGAAGGAGAGCATCATGTCATAGCTGCATTTCAGCACCTAGTCAGGGTATTAGGGGCAAGTCAAAACGTGAATGATGAGGTTAAAAGGCTCCTTAACGATCTTGATTCTCATTTGACTTCCATGACTCAGTATACTCATTTAGAGATTGGAAAATTGAGCGAGTTGGAAAAGAAGTTCAAATCTGCTGAGGAGAAGATTAGGAGATGGGAATCTAACAAATCCATAATATGGGATTCTGGTCCCATGGAAGCTTGTGAATATATGAAGGCTGTTGGTGAGATTCATAAAGTTCAGGAAGGTCTAAGAAGTTTGCCCGTAAATGACAGTCGGAAGCAAAAGGAACTTCTTTTCCAAGCAGACTCTGTCATGCAGATCGCAATGGCAAGGCTAGAGCAGGAGCTAGTTCACATTCTTGCTCAACACAAACTATATTTCGAGCCCGACTACATTCCCTTCCAGTCTGGTGGGTACGATTTTGTGTATAACGAGTCCTTTGCTTCAGCTGAGGACAATTTGGGGGAGGAAACTTCCCAGGGGGAGAGCGTTGCTGCTGTCTATGTTGTAAACTTGGTCCATCCACACGTGATCCCCCATCTTAAATCCATTGCAAATGTTATGTTTACTTCAAATTATATTCAGGAATTCTGCAAGGCTTTTGTTAATACGCGGAGAGATGCACTGGATGAGTATTTGTTCGTTCTGCAAATGGAAAAGTATAGCATCGGTGATTTGCTAACCATGAACTGGGATATCTTAAACGTGAAGATCAAGAGATGGGTTTGTGTTATTCAAATCATTATTCGAGTCTACCTTGCTAGTGAGCGAAGGCTATGTAACAATATATTCGAAGGAATTGGATCTTATAGTTCAGCCTGCTTCACTGATATTTCAGCAACTTCTATGTTCCGCCTGCTGAACTTCGGTGAGGCCATAGCTATGACCCCTCGTCGACCAGAAAAGCTGTTTCGCTTGCTTGACATGTATGAGGTCCTGGAAAATCTTCTCGTGGATAAGGATGCATTATTTCCGGAAGACTCAGAAACAGGTTCTTTTCTTAAATCTGAGTTTCATAATCTTTTCAAGAAATTAGGTGATTCTGCAAGGGCTACGTTCGTGGATTTTGGATATCTCATTTCATCTTCCATATCAACAGACCCTTTTCCTGGTGGTGGTGTTCATCATCTAACAAAGTATGTGATGAACTACATCAAGACCCTTACTGTTTATAGAGACTCGCTAATTTTCCTTCTCCAAGACAAAGTAGCAGACAACTTAAGTCCAGATTCTGAACTGCATAATGAGAACAATGTGCACTGTCCAATGGCTTACCACCTTCAGTCAATCGCTTCACATTTAATATCCAATCTGAATAACAAATCCAAGTTGTACAGGGATGATGCTGCTCTACGACATGTCTTTTTGATGAATAACATCCATTATGTGGTTCAAAAAGTTGGAGGCCCTGAACTCCGTCTCTATTTTGGAAATAAGTGGATGCGAGAACATACGAAAACGTTTCAGAACCATGCTACTTTATATATAAGAGTAACCTGGCAGTCGGTTCTTTCTGTGCTCAAGCATGATGGTAAAGGAACAAACATTTCGAAGGCAGATTTCAAAGAGAAGTACAGGGCCTTCACTGTAGCCTTTGAGGAGATATATAAGAACCAAACTGGATGGAATGTCCCAGATCCTGATCTGCGTGATGACCTGCACATTCAAACGTCAAATTGTGTAATTCAAGCATATCGCACTCTATGCGAAACAAGGTCACCATTCAACCGAGAAAAGTACATCAAGTATACCCCCGATGATCTGGGCAAGCATCTGCTGGACCTCTTCCAAGATTCACCAAGGTCGTTGCAAAGTTCACGCAGGAGATGAAACTTGCTGCTGGTTATGATCTTAGGCTTCATTTGTCCCTTTCCACGTTTATGTTTTCCTTTTCTCGTTGTTCTTTTTATGAACTTGCTAATTATAGAAGATACCCGTTTGATAGTCATACATGCGTAATACTCTAGCTTATATACCAATAGCAACAGAACCTATTCGTTTATACTGAATGTCCATTCAACTTTGTAATACTCCTATCAGTGAGATTGTTTACCCTTTGTATTCTTTCATCTAGCTATCCATTTCGTAAATGAAAAGTCACTAATATTGATCATCATCTACATTCTTGTTGAAGAAATCGATTCCTATCTTACTCCATCCTCAAGCTGATTGTTAATTAGTAAATTCTGGTATGACTTACTTGCTGTAGTCAACAAGGTGTTCCCTTCTCTCATTCTAGCATGTTAGCAAGCATTGGATCCAATTGCAGGTCGTTATGCATCTAAAGTCAAATATTTGATGAGTCTCAAGGGGATCTCCGTCTGAAGATATGCCTCAAAAGAATTATTGTATGTTGCTTTCGCTCAACTTCCAAATTGTTGTAGACATAGATTGAAATTTCAAAGCATTAATTGAGTCAGAATTTGCCACACGTTTACATGATACTTCTTCATTTTGGATATACCACTTAGTCTAACCAACATCAAAAAGTAATAAATAGTTGATACAAGGTTTATCATATAAGATACTGCTCTAATTCTTCACTTCACCTCCACAATAAACAGAGTTTTTTAAATAGGAAAACAGTAAACAGAGATGAAAGTGAGTATTATAACAGCAAACATGTCATACTGAAGGCAGCAAAGTCTTTCCCTGTGGAAAGGTTAACCTGTTTAAATTGACAAGATTCATAGACATCATCAAAACTACAGGAACTAATTCAAGGTCAAGTTCTAAGGTCTACTCTTGAAAATTTTTGCAAGTCTTCAGTCAGAAACTGAATAGCAGGTCAATACTCATATGACTATTAAATAAACATTAAATTTCCTATTCGCCTTTTCACCAACCTTATGTTTACTTTACAGAGCTCATTGATGATAATTTCTAGCTTCAAGGATCCACCTTGGCCTTCAAAGATGCCAGTACTGTACAAATATCAGGTTTAATTTTATTTCAAGGATGAACTACCACATTTCTGTCATTTGATTCGAGTCTGACAATCAATTTTCAAAATCCAGTCATTGAACTTCTCAAGATTCAACTGCCAACAGTTCTTATGATACATACTGTTGGAAAAGCATAAACCTCAGATATGAAAGACATCTAGAACATCAAGAGGTTCAAAGAACATTGTACAACAAAAATCTCGAGGAAGAGCCGTGTTAAGAAGTAAAACAAGACACCTAGTGCTATCGACACCGGGAGAGCAGGCAAAGCTTTCTGATATATTGCCAAAAGCATCAAAGTGATTCCAAGACCCGCTACAATTGCAAGATAACATGCGTAAACTGTCATGTAATCATACATTGCTGCCCTACCGACCAATACACTATAGAAAATGAAGTCCCCTAGCCCCAACTTGATAGCACCAGATGATCCCAACCCAATTCCCTCTAGCATCAAATTCTCATTTGATACAGAAGCTTCTGCTCCATGTGGCTGAACATTCACTCCATGATCAATTAATGGAACAAGAAGCTCACCGTTCCCTGTGGGACCTTGGCCCTCTTCAGCTCTAACAACAGCTGATTCACTATTCACATCATGAGAATAACTAGGATCTGAATTGGATGTTGCAATCTCATCTACATTCGATTCAGAAACCACATTTGCCTCGGAGACAGAATCAGGAACCTCACGACGACTGTCCGAAATTTGATCTCTTTCCCTCCACACCCTCATCCTTCTTTGCACCATATCCCCAGGATTTGAATTCTGATTAACCACAGGCCGAGCCTCATAAACCAAGGCTGGAATGTCTTCATCCCTAGATATGGCTAGCTCAACCAACAGCCTTAAAGGTCCTACAGGCAGCAAAACTGCTGCAAGATCATACAGGGCCAGGGCAACTAAAAGTGCCCAAGTAGTCCATTCAGGCAACAAAGTAAACCAATAAGCGACCAACATCCCAATTAAAACCAAGTACCCTTGTGTTACAAGGATAGGCATTTTTGACATGAACACAGACAAAACACCCACAGCAGCAAAATTGAAGAGAGCAACCAAAAAAGTGATACAATCAATTGGAATGTGGAAATCCTCAATCAAGAACAATGCAATCTCACCGCCAAGAAAACCCAAAACAACAAAAGCCGAGAAACCCATGTAATATTTCAAGAACTTGACGCATCTTAGGTAGAAAAGTAACACCATAACAAACGTAGCCACAGTTATAAGAGCCACGAACACCAGGGAGCTTAAAAGAGCACCTATAAATTTGTCCCACGAGGAATCGGAGGTGCTCTCATTATATGCGATGGTGGCGATGGAGCCAACTGCTGCAGCAGAAGACGAAGAGCTGGAGTTGAGGACAGAGACTAAAATGACCACCAAGAACATGCAGATTGAAACTGGAGCTACGATTCTTACAATCTCTTCCCCAAGAGATTCAAGAATGCTGGTGGGCCTTTGATTTTGGGCCATCTGGGTATTTCCAATTACAGATCAAACTTCAGCTCTCGAGAGATGGATTCAAGATTTCGATTCTTCCAGCTCCCCCGATGTAAAGTGGTGTTTCATCGAAGTGGAAACGCAGCCGTAACGACGAACAAAGCATTCAAACTTGACGCGAAGATACCCGAATGCGTTCAATTGACGCGAAGCTCTCTCCGTCGCTGTCCCCAATATTGTGTGCTTTCTTCACCTGGCCTTTTTTCAGTGTCGTCCGAACCCAATTACTCTGTGGTTCGACCTAATTCCATTTCCATGGCCTGTTCGGCTGTCTCCTTCGAAACTGCAAAATAAAGGAAGTTTGAATTGTTTTTAGTCGTCAATTGAGGGCAAAATTGTCTGTTGAGTTTAATATGTTTATTAATACTTTTATAAAATTATGATTGGTAAAAGCCTATTTTTATTAACTTTAAAAAATAAAATCCCAAAAAACCTCAAATTTTTTATACCACGACAAATAGAGGACCAATTAATGAACTGAGCTCATGTTGGGAAAGGAAAAAGATCTATGAGATGAGGACTAATTCATACTAATTAATGTAAATATGTTTATGTATGCATATTCTGGTAACTCTTTATGTTTTATATATATTTTTTGTGATATTTAATTGGCATGATATTCAGAAATTAAGGATATGCAAGTACCTACCAAAATATTTCATATGTTAAACTATACCTTTCTATTTTTAAATCTTTACGTATTTTCAAATTTCATATTTATACTATTAAGATTATTAAATTAAATTACATGATAAAATCTAAACTTTTAAATATCTGTCATTGTTTCAATTTTATTGATAAAATGTTGATATACTATTAAAAAATCTCATTCATTACAAATATTTAAATTAACAAATAAATTTTTTACCTTTTTCAAATAAATTAAAACTTATTAATATTAATATTATTTCAATATTAATGATGTTTTTGTTGATATTATTTTATACTTTATCGATTTTTTACGATACATAAAAAAGATCGATTTAGCTTTGTCGATCGTAAAACCCAACATTCGTAATAAATTACAATAGTGACTTGAAGATTGAAGGAGAAATGAAGGATCTCAAACTTCCAATAATTACATAATAATAGCAAACTTCTCTTCGTTTTCAGAATGAGAACTGAGAAGTTGATATATCGGTCGCTGAGATCAATGAACCAACAATTCTTTCTTTATTGATTGACAATTCTATTATATCCTAGTTTAAATGAAATACCCCAATTTGCCTCATCTATAAACAAGTTTCAGCAATGCTATTGTCCAAATGAAGCTTGCATCAGCCAGCCATATAAACTGTCCTAAAGACTTCTATATGAATTTACCATCACAGAAATTTTATGCAACAAACGAGATGCACCCTTCTCGTCTGTATCATCTGGAGGAATATTAGAGGTCCATTCCTCAAAATGATGGAGACTGCCCGTAAAGTCGGTGAAGAGCCCGTCGACTCCTATCGTGTTGATCCAGTAATCGAATTCCTCATATGGGTCTTGATGAAAGTTGAAGTGGACAAAGTTGTACTCGTTTCGGAAAGTGTATGGATGAACCTGCAAAGAAAACCATGCCGTACAACCATATATATCAGTGGTTTTTCAGTTAACTCTACTGGGATATTACCAATTTTTCAGGATGAACAGTTTTGTATAGTGACATTACAAAGCTCGATCAGAGTGGCTGAGTTGAAAGAAAGTAACTAGCCAGAAACTAAAAGAAGAAACAGTTTTCTGTTTCAAGCTCCAGACAGAGGAAAAGAACTTGCAGCGGAACACTCGCAAGTTGGATGTATTTGTTCAGCCTAGTGATGCGTTGCTAGATAAAGAAGACTTCAAAAAGCTTCGGAGGCCAGTTTTTGCTAAAGTATACAGTTTACAAGTTTCAACTAGTATTCAAGTCCAATAAGGGATCCTACCTAGCAGACACCGGAATTTGCTGCCAACATGTGCAAGCACATTGCATCTATCAGGTGTAAGGGATTCGACAGGGAATTATGTTTACCTGTAGGTTATGTGCATGCGCTCGAGCAACAAGATCTGTAGGTGTTAGGATATAGTTGTTGACTACAGGAACCACTGTATCCTTCCAAGGTCCAATTCCCACCACATACTTTTTGATGTAATTGAAGTAGCTATCTGAAGTAATTTCCGAATATGACTGCACATGATCCAATACTATTTTAAGCAGATCGCATATTTAGAAAAACCAAAACAAGAAACTAATATGAGATTAGCAGAGAAAATTGTCAGGAAGTAATTATAATAGATGATCAAAAGAGGTGTATCAATTAATTGTTGTGGATAATGTAATCGACTAGCAAATAGTTTGCCACATCCTACCATGAACTCTCCACCATACAGTTAAAAGAAGATCGTGGATTAGTCTACTCCTGGGGCAAAAGAAAGGTCCAAAGCAGATTCAGTCACCACAAAAACTTCTAATATATTTAGATTGAATGTGGATTTTTTTCCGAGGGAACTTCTACTTGACCGAGTACACAATTTGTCTTCAAAGAAATAACATGAAGCTAATGAAGTCATCATGAGATACTACACGGAAATTTTTAATTTCAGGGTAGTTAATCAATTCGACAAGAATATTGTCTAATCCTCAATTGGGGCCTTTACATGGAGTTGATATATGTAACCAGATACTAATTAGCTTCTGTTGTTTTTATCTAATGAGAAGTTTGATGATTCAGCAATGTAGCAGGATTCTTTGGCTGCTTACAGCAGAACTTTTGCTCAATATTTTACCAAGACAACATAACATTTGTAGCACCGAAATCCAGAAACATCAACAAACACGAAAACAAAATGCTCCAAGGAAAGTAAGTTTGAACTACCTGATTTGTGTCTTGTGTTGGAATTGTTGTATCGTCGATTAATAAGATCTTGGGCAGGTCGGTAAGATTTGATATGTATATAATGGAAGTTGGAGCAAATGACTGAATGAATGCAGGTTGTTTCAACCAGTCTTTTGACAAATATGAACCTCTGTATCCATACTTCTTCAGAATCTCAACAAACTTGTCCTCAAATCTTTTACCATCTGGCCATTTGACCTGTGCGCATTCCCACTTGAGTATCAGGGTATAGAAGTTTGTTAACAAGAGATTACTGCGCAACAAACAGCTATTTTAAGCCATTGTATAATAGATCCACTGCATCTTAGGAGTTCATCTCGAGATAAATGACAATGTAGATCAAACAATCTATTGTCGTTCTTACCAACAATGACTATATTTTCCTACAACATTATTATTTAGAAGACAAGGCCACCATCTTCAAAATATCAAACCTATATTAGAAAACCAAATTGCAGGAAACAGTGTAACGGTGGTTATACTTATAGATAGCTTCACAAACTGTTTAGAAGTGTTTACTTCTGTATGAGAAAACTTACACGCTGGTTGATGAACACTGGATTTTTTATCTCTGGGTATATTCCAACAACTCTCGGTGCATTGAGTGCAATTGCAATGTAGTCCTCAAAAGTTATAATAGAATATTTTCCTGAGTCATCAATTAGAGAACATATCTGGATTAGTACCATCCAAAAAGAGGAGCGACCAATGATATAGTTAAGCTCAACAAATGATTTCAAGTAATAACCTAGAGGCATTTTTTATTATGCTATAAGGGGCACGTGTTATGTCATAAGAGTTGGATTTTGCCTAATATCATGACAGAAGATCATTATCTAATTACATAGAATATGGTAGTGGTAATCCAAAGAAACGGGCCTTCTGTTCTATCAAAACTCAAAAGTAGGTGAAGTATGGGGAGTAAACATCTATGTGGATTATAGCTCATTCAAACCCCCGTCCGTTTAACGCCACTATAGGAGTCTTTTTTAATATGACATGTACTTAAATTTTGGTGAGCATCAACCAAACCTAGGCATGAGCTGCATGAAAACCAGTGTACATTGATCTCATTGGTATGTTAGTCTGGTGCAAATTTAACAGAGTATTATTCTGTCGTACATTAGGGAAGTAATAACATTCAGATAACAGAAATTGATGGAGCTTTTTGGGAAACTGAAAAACTCAAAGAAAGAAAAAATACTTAAAGAATAGATCCCATACCATTATATTGTTGATCTCTATAAGGATACCTCTGCTTCACCCTCAATGACTGTAATTCTTTTAGTGTGAAATCAACTGCATATAATCAATTAGGACCCTTAGAAACACTACGGAATCAGATTTTAATAAAAAAAGAAAAAAACCTAAAAGAGTGTTTAGGCAATATAAGAAATAGAATTGTAAAAACACATGCATAAAACTAAAATACAGCCACCATACCAGTAAAAAAACCAGTGGTGTTAACTCCTTGGACTTCATATGTTCTTTTGCGATTGGCAAACTTTTTGTATGTTTCAACATCAGTAGTCTCATCAAGGGTTACATCATGGAAGCATATAAGAACTCCATCTTTTGAAGATAAGACGTCGGTCTCAATGAAGTCTGCACCCTCTTCTATAGCTCTCTGAAAAAGAGTAATTAGTTACAAGAAAATTATTAGGACATAGAAGGGACAAAGTAAGCGAATGACATACTTCAACTTCTATACAAAGATCATAAGATAAATCAAGACAGGAGAATACGAGATCTCAGTGCCTATGAATCCCATGTTTTCTGATTTTTAGGAAGAAGAGAATATACAGAACGCTAATCCCACATTTTTTATATATGTTTCATGTTGCAACCCACGAGCTTTAGGTTGTAACAAGAAACTTTACTGATGTGCATAGCTATATTCTCAGAACTTAACGAGCAACTCATTTCGTATGAGGAAGAATATAGATAATGGAGGATTCGTTATTGAACTTTGAGGTGACTGTTTTCAGCGGATAATGTTTTGTTGCTCTCGTCATGTACTAAAAAATTTCAAAAATTAAGTGAACAAGATGTTAGAAAGAATACAGATGGATGTTCCCACCTCATATGCAGGAAGAGTTTCTTCAGGGAACTCTCCGTTTGAACCTCGATGGGCAATATTATATGGACGGGTGGTTTGAAGAGGTCGTCTACTTCCTTCAGGGGGTTTACTAGGAAGTGGATAGAAAGGCCTCGCAGCACACCCAACAATAAGGAATAGAACGAACAGAGGAGTAGCGAAGCCTGCCACATCAGAGAAGCAAAAAGTCATTAATTAATTGTTTGCCAAAATTTTAGCAGACATTATAAAGAAACCAACACTTGACCATCCTATAATGTAGACAGGACATATTAACTTTGGAACTGTGGTGTTCGTGGGGTCAAATTCCCAGTGCAAACAATGTTTATTGATAGGTATTGGGAGAGCCTTTTTGGGAACAATATTCTAATCTGAATTCTACTGTCCCCATCAGCTCGTTATTGGGAACAAAGTTGATCAAAATTTTTTGTCTGGCAACAAGGCTGAAATAATTTTATACAAAGAGGTTGGTTGTGGAATTTCAACTATCGAATAATTTTATCTTCTCGGTTCGGGTTATCTTTCCCATCTATGAAGCAACCAAGATTTCTTTGTAACCTAATACATACAGATGTAGACTCTTCAGTACATATCGGCATACGCACTTGCATCAAATACAATGAGCGGCTCTGCAGATCTCGAAGTACCAAGTTCCAACTCAGAAACCTCAATGCAGAGGCAATGAGGTAATAATTTTGCAAAAGCTAACAAGCCTGGCTTTTCCACAAGGCAATATCACAGAGGAAGTAACCAAATTTACATTTCCAACCATGCAGACGTTATTCTGATTGCGATAAATGTCATGTTACCATATAAAAACAAGGAGCCTCGTGATGCAAATGCATGGGAAAGTAAGTATAATACTCGTCATGGCAAATCAGAGAGCAAACCCGTGAGGCGGAAAGAAACAAAAACCAACCAACTTCACCATAAACATTTCAAGTTTCGACTAATTGATCAAATCTATCAGTGCCGAATCAAACAATAAAAAGAGGACATGATGGGTAAAACAAATGGAAAAGTAGCTAAGAGGAGACCCAGAAATCAAACCTTCGATTCCGAAAAATCACAGCTCCAGATAAAAATGAAAATTGACCATCAATGAAAATAACAGAAGATAGAAATGGGTGATGATGTACAAGAATTATGAATCTTGGATCATGGCAGTAGATCAAAAACAACAAAATTGAATCGGAATTTGGAGCTTACAGAGTGCGGCGGCCATGACTTTGGCCCTATCTCCGCTTCTCCGTGTTAGCTTTTTGAATTTTCAGACGAAGTTTCATCTCCGATCGTAACCTTTTTATGGGGCTTCTGTAATTTGTTTCTTTTAATTTGTTCAATGTACAGCCGTTGGATCCGCCGTGGATCTACAAACTGCTAAAGAATATTCTCATTTTCATGACTGAGTTTAGTTTAATTCTTATCCAACTAATAACTAAATTAATTTCCATTAAAAATAAATAAATAACTTCCAACAACTCAATCAGGTCTTCCAAAAAACCAAATTAGTGCATTTGGGAAGATCATTCATCATTGTTAACGTAAATAAAAATTTAAAATTTTTATTAAATCAGCATTATAGAATTCAAATAATTAAAAAAAAAAGATTTGTATAATATCAGCAGATAATCTTTATCATCTTTCATGGAATAACATCATTCTTGAGGTATAACACCAATTACCCAAATTTTTATAAATTTATTGATCTGTCATATATCATAACCAATATTATATTATTTATTAAAATTTTGTTTTATGTTTACTAATCGATTTCACTTGTTGATTCTATTTTTTTATTTTTTAATTTGTTTTCTTGGGTCTTTTATTAAAGTTATATATTTATAGTTTCTTTAATGGTATCAAATGAGATTATGTCGCCAAACAAAAATTTAATATTTCATATACGTGGCGAAATTATATTGGATGGATAATGTTGCCAAGAAGACTTGGATTTTTTAATTATTTTTCGGGGTTAGAACTTTAGATATTAGCAAATGAGGAAGTGAGGTCCACGTGGTTGTGGATTTTGATGATGTGTCGGATAATGATTGGAGAAAATCACTAGGTGTCACACTACGAGTCAAAAGCAGACGTCAAAGAGGTATTATAAGATACGGGCGTTTGCATTTAACTGTTTCTCACGACGTCCACGTGTCAACACGAGGTTGTTTATTCATTGCTTAAAATTTAGATGACTCCGGATGTCACTTATTTTTCTTTTAATTTGCAACAACGTTTTTTTAATATAATTTAAATTACTTCATAATTTTTAAATTTTTTATAAATCACATCTCTCTCTAAATTAAATATCATCGAAGAAAAAAATGTTTTTTTTTCAAAAAGTTGTTTTTGATTTTTGAAAATTGATTAAAATTATTTCTAAGAAGGAAAAAAAACCAAGCTCAATTTGTATTTTTAAATTTGTTTTATTATATAATTTTTATATGCATTTTAAAATTCAGACCAAGTTTTTTTTTTAAATTCAAGTAGTTTCTATTTTTGAAATTAGTTTCTATTTTTAAAATTTGACTCATAATTTAAATAATAAACAACTTACCAATTAAGTTATATAAAAACAAGCTTATTTTTTAAAACCATAAAATTTAGGGTTAGTTATAAATATAATAAAATTTTTTTAGTAAAACTAGCAAAATAGCAATCACATTTAATTTTTTCAAATAAAGCACTTAAAAAAAAACGAAGGTCCAATTTTAAAATAACAACTTTACAAAATGATATACATTTGTAATATATATGTAATATATATAACTATTGATATATGTATGTGATATATATCTGTTATACTACTGATATTAGTGTATGTGCAATATATATATAATATACTACTAATATACTATTGATACAAGTAAAATTTTTTGCTATATTTGAAATTTTAAAAAACAAATGACATTTTGAAATATCTTTACTACCCACCATAATTTCTCTAAAATTAAAAATAAAATGATCATAGAAAGTTCTTTTTTACCTCTTTAGTTTTAAGAGGGTGGGATGGACAATCATCCTATGAGATTAACAAGTATCTTATCTACTTTACTATTATCGGATTTGACATATTCAAACGTTAATTTAATAACCTTATTAACACGTCAACATTTTATACTCAGTTTTATAATTAATCATGATTAGATTTTTTTGAGAATTGAGAGTCGGTACTCCCCTATACCCAAAGGCACCTGCGCCCGTCCCAAGGCTCAAAAGATGGGAGACATCAAAATTTTTTTATATTAAACTCACCAGAACGTTCAAACTTGAGACATCTAAACCAGTATAATCAAAAGATCCCAAGTCCTTGCCAACTAGATTGCCCCTTGAGGTGGTTAACCTGCCGAGATAATTTGGACCAGCAGCATCAAGAATTATTCCATATGAAACATGAAATGAAGGTGACAATAACAGCAATAATCTCATTAAGATCATGGGGGGATCCTGATTGTTGTTGGTGTTTTCTTTTCATTCTCCCTAAAACCAAACAGGAGAGAGGGCAAAATGAGAAGAACACTTTCCAAATTCAATAGGCATCTGTTTCCCATTACAAGGAAAATGAGGTACAGCAGACATGGATGTGCTTCATGGGGTTAGCCACCTCCCTCCCACCAGCATGTTTCACAAACTCTGCTGGTGTAAGAAAGCTCCCATGGCACACACACACTATGCACACTTGCCCCTTCATGTACTTGTACAAAAACCCTTCTACCTTCCTCCCGTTTGGCCCGTCCCCGACTGTCGATACGCTCGGCATCGTCCTCATCACGTCCATCCCTCCATCCCCTTCCATCACTCCCTTGCAAACTCTAGCCTTTTTCGCCGCATTTGTCGGCGGTTTATCGGTTTTTCTCGATGCCATTGTTTGTGAGCTCACTACTGGCCCTCTGTCATTTGACTCCAGTGAAGATTGGGAACTGAATGATCCCTTTGATGATGATCCCAGACTTCCATGTCCTGTGATCAATGAAAATCAAGCTGATAAGCCAACATCCACCAACATATTTAGTAAAACTTAACTGAGGAATTTTGACAAACTTCTTTTGGGTGGCCATGGTTTGAATTTATAATCCCAATTCCAAACACATAACCACAACCCCATTTGGCAACTGTTTGGATGGCCAATTTTAAAGTCAACAATTCAGTGTTAATGAAAGGGATCCAAACAAAATCACTACTCCATTTGTCATAGGCACATGCAAGAGGCTTATTAGCGAGAAAACCAGCCTGAAACCTCACAAGGAATAATGACTCCACGATGAATTTTGCACCATTTTTTCATTCTTCAAAAGGGAAACAGTTCATTTGAGATTTCTGCTAAGATGTTATTACTTAGATTATTAAGTTCTTCTGCTTCCCTTTTTCATCCATTTCAGCTTATGAACCACCCAGAAAAATCAACTCTAAACTTTCTTGTGACCCACCACCCCAAAACAGAGAGAGAAAAAGAGAGCTTTGATTCAACCCAAATGGTGAAAATCAATCAATTCGAGGAACATAGAGCACCCTCTGAGCTGGAAACAGTTGATTATAAAGGATTTTGAGCTTCAAGAAAAATGAAATCAAGAGAAGGGGGTACCTTCAACTGTATAACTCTGTGAAAGGCTTCCTTGGTTGGATTTGATCTTATCAATTGCACGACATAGAGCAGGGCTTTTTGCTGCAGAAGCGGCGGCCCAAGCCGCCACTTCAGACGGCGACGGCGGTGCAGCAGCGGTGGCCGCGGATTTATCATCCTCCGCCGCAGCCGCTCTGCCGCTTCTCTGCTCCGCCAGCCTCTTCTTAGCCTCCATCCTTCTCATCAACTGCAGCTCCTTGAGTTTAATCCGACCCAGATGCTCAGTCTCCGCCGGAAGAGAGCAAGATCTCGCCAACGAAAGAAACGAACCCGGCTGCGCGGCGGCCTGCACATCCCATTTCCACGCTTCCGCGTTCTGAGAAATCACCCCGATAACAGAAGAGGACCGAGTCAAGGAATTTTCCTTGGATTTCCCACAGTAAATTCCGCCGAGAGAGAGCCTAAGAGTAAGGTCCGGCGGTTCAGAAACAGAGAGCTGGGTTTGTGTGTTGATCTCCGGAGAGAGTCTGAGCAGAAGGTCATCCGCGCATCCGCCGATTGGTTCGCCCATTGAAGTAAACAAGCAGAAATCGGTGCCGCAGAGAGTAGAAATCAAAAGAGAAACGGGCGTGAAACGCGATTTCGGGGCTACCCACAAACGCGAAACAGAATTGAAGGGGAAACCCACATGGGAAAAAACAAAAACAAAAACAAAAAACGAGAGGAAGCGTTAGAAGAAGGAGGGAAGAAGAGGAATGAAGAGGGAGGGATGGAGTGTGGAAATAAGTAAAGAAGAAGAAAATGAAATGGGTGGAGGTTTCATGGAGGGGGAAATGGGAGAAGTCCACGTGGTGATCAGTGGTGAGGGGGTTACAGAGAATTGGGTTTCAAGTTGCAGGTGGGAGCTCCAATCATCCACTCCCACCACCTGCAACTAAGCCCTAATCCTCGCCCTCTCCAATTTCTCTCTTTCTGCCACCTCCTGCCTCCTCCTCTTCCCACTCTTACGTAATTTTCACTCCACCTTCCTTCCCTATCCCCACGCCCCACTCCCCTCTCGGACTCTCCAGCAAAATACAAACAAACTGTTCGAATACAACCTGATATATGATATATAGATGAAGACAATTTATAAAAAAAAAATTTTGAGTCAGAACCAAAAGTAAAGTCTGATAATAGTTATGCGGACACTATCTTATCACTTTTTTTATGTTTGGAATACCGCTGTTATTAACATTTCTCACCTTAGTCTTTAATATTTGACAACTAAAAGATTATACCTTTATAGGTACATTTTAGTAGAAATTGAAAGCAAAGTTATAAAAGTTATACCAATTTAGATAACATCATGGACATACTTAAATAGCATTATCTTTTAACATTCCCCACTTCAATTCTAAAATTTGATCTCAATTTTTCAATCTCATTCAATTCATTTTTCTAAAAAATAATGTCCGATCAATCTTTCAACCATAGTAAGCACAATATTTACTAACAAGAATTTAAATATTCTCTACGATATGTTGTCTTTTAACGAAGTTAGGTTTTTTGTTTTTTGTTTTTCGAATTGGGTTGAATGATTATTCAGTTGGTTGATTTATAAAATTTAAGACCATGTTGGTTGATTATGGATGGGATTATTTTAGTGAACTATTTAAACCGTAAATATTTGAAAGTGTAGTAAATACATCCAAAATATCGGAACCTGAAGCTTGGGTTGTTTCTTGAACGAAGAATTGTGGGGGGGAATTTAAAAATGGGGAAAAGGCAAGCTTTTGGGGTCACGAAGAGAGAGGGGGCGGGGCGTGGAGGAAAGTGATGTCTGACACTCTGTCAGCTCTTCTATTGGACACGTGTCGATTCATTGGGATCTTTTATGTAACAGCCCCTCGAGACGCTGTTTTGTTTTGTTTTGTTCCTTTCTACGTCGTCGGCGCCCCTTCCTACTTTTTTCTTTCTTATTTTTAAATGAAGTTAAATTACTAATCTAGTCATTCAATTTTTTATGTGTTTTTTTTTCCAATAAATTTTTTCAAAACAATATCAACCATCGTGAAATTTCAATTTTATATTTCATAGTCTTTATAGTATAAAGAAGTATAATAGATTCTTAAAAATTCAATTATATGTCTAAAAATTATTTACTTATTTGATATTTTTAAAAAATTTACAATTTATTAAACATAAAATTCAGACAATATTTTTTTAATAGATTCATTTTAATTGTAAAAAATATTAAACAAATTGGTATTGGGAGTTCAAAGATTTATTAGACACTTTTAAAATTTGAAAATTTTTAAATGTTTAGGTATCTATTGAATATTTTTTTAAGTTTATAAATTCATTAGACACAAACTTTAAAGTGCAGTGACTAAATTTGGAATAATAAACTACCTCCGATTTATTTTCTTACATTATAATATAATTGTTTTTTTTAAACGCTTTATAATTTTATTGTTCAAATTTATAACCACGTGTGGGATAATAAAATTTTAAATTAAATTATTCAATACAAAATCGATATTATTTTATTGTTGTTCACTTAGTTGATAGATAGATACTTAAATAAGTATTTCACAATTTTACAATAGGTCGTTTAAATATATATATGATAGGTTGGGTATTAAATCTATTAACAGATTTGAGATATTGTTTGATAATTAATGAAAAAAATGAATAACAAACAATAAAATTACTTTTAATAATGTATAATTTAGAAAGGAAGATACAATATTTACCAAGATGAAGAGCAGATTAGAGTTTAAATGAGTAATTTAACTTTATTTTTAATTGAAGTTGACGTCAAACCAACCAATCAATTTAAGGAGAAAAAAAAGGTTGAATCCATATTTATTATTTAAATTGACCAATTGAGTTATGTGATATTTTTACAAAATTTCCCATTTTCGCTCATATTCTGCACAATTTTATATACTACAGTATATTAAAAATTTAGAAACTTTTCACTTTATGCTATAAATTTAATATGTAAAATAATTTTACTGTTAGTGTGATTTGCATCACATTAAAAAAGAACTTTTTATTAATTCAAGAATACATATTCATTGTAAGCTACTTATGTAAATGGTTATATAATTTAAACCAACACTAGAATAGCATATAAAATAATTCTACAGTATTGAAATTCGGAAAAGGAAGTTCATAAAAAGAAGGAAGCAAGCAAATCTATGAAAATAGACCGTATCAAGAGTTGACGAGGACATTCCAGCCCCATTCAGCTATCTATCCACATGGCCCTTTAACACTCTCACATTCATTTTCTAAAAAGAAAAATGTAATCATTATCCCACAGAAAATTGCAAATATTTCTCTTTTTGGTTCATAAATTTGATCCAATAAACAAATATATTTGTTAAACATATATTATCGGCATGAAAATGTATTATTTGATGAAGTTTTTATTATTGCTCGATCTAGTTTCTCTATTTTTAAAATGTTTTTTCATTCATTTACTTTCAAAATATTTGTTTTTATTTGGTACTTTTAAAACATGATTATTTTAATTTATTTTTGCAAAATCTTAACATCTAATCTTATAATATCAAGTTATTACTACATTTATAAAAAATATATTGAGTATATTATTACGTTAAAATCGTGATATAAAAAAAAGATAAAATAAATAAGTCAAAATAATTACCTTTAAATGTATAGAATAATCATGATATAAAAAATGATAAAATAAATATATCAAAATAATTACTTTTTAAATATATGAAAACTAGAAACGAACACTTAAGAAGTGCAAGAACTAATATATACAACAATGGAAAATATAAAGTATCAAAACGAAATATTTTAGGAGTACAGGTGGAAAATATAGTTATCAAAAAGAAATATATATATTATTGCGTTGGAAAAGGGATGAATCATGAAAGTTGAAAAATTATAAAACTAAGAATTTTCCTTTTCTTTTTGAAAGATTACAAAAATCCAGTCTAACGTTTTCCGTTAGTGTCTAACGCTTCCAGCCTCATTGAGCCTGAGAATTAGGTCTGCAACTTGGAGCCGTTTAGTTTAGATTTAACGGAGGGTTAGCGAAGAATAGGGGAAGGGGGAGTGGGCGAAAATCTCGCGGCGCCACGTGGGGGTTTGGATTTGACGTGGGAACAAGAGGGGCGGGGCCCAGTAAGGGATTGAAGTGGGACCCATGGGCAAGTTGAGAGCGAGGCGATTTACTAGGTTAAAAAAGGACATAAAAAGACACACGTGGCGTAATTGGGAGGGGATTGAATGGGAACCACATGTTGCCACTTGGCAACTTGCATGCTACGTGTCAGAAAAAGCCTCGTACGGAATGACGTAGCAGCAACTTGATTTGTCCCCCCGAGGACATGATTGTCATACAGACCAGGCTGGTTCCGTGCCTCACACGCGCGAAACTGTCGAGTGTGGACCACTTCCATTTTCTTCCAAAGGACCAATTTCCATCCCAATCCAAATGTAGAACCGGCTCAAAACAACATATTTGATACATATTTCAAATTATAATACGTGGTGAATTCGAATCTGCTTCTCCTACCTATTATATTAAAAAAAATGAAAATTTGTTGCTCCTAATCATCTTTGAATGAATATGAAAGAAGTGTATGCTTAACTTGACGAGTCAACGCAATGACTCACACATGAAAGAAACTCTCATTCCAACCTATATAAAGTTGAGCCAAACTATTGAAGACAATTGCGACTCATGTTCCATGTCAAATGGACTATACTCTCGCACCTCTATCGCCTAAGATATTAGTCGAGTTGACCCCAAACTCATACCTCAGTTGTCTAGTTTTCTGACGAGCCGATCCATGCTTACTTTTGTAGTTACAAACTTCTATGTACGACAACACGCTGTAACTCTCGAATTGTCAGAGAGTCGTTGAGGCTTTGTAGAAAAATTAGCCTCGATAAATAGAGATATTTCGTCTCATTTCAGGTACGTGAAACTATATTCTTATATTCTTTTTCGAGTATAGATCGATTAACTATACTAACTCGAACGTTAGAATGCTTACTCTCTTTTGCAGATCTCGTATTTACGTCATTTCAGCTCATTCATTGCCGAACCTGGTGGACTTGGTCAAATTCTTGATCAAACAAAAATGATTTAACTTTGATCAATTTCTATATTTCTATCTTATTCTTGTAACAAAGCCTAATGTTTGATCACTGGTAAAAAAAAAATTAATGACCAAAAATATAATTTTTAATTTATAACCCGTACCTCTAACGATGATATAAAATCGTTAGTCATATATTGTTCTAACTTTTCGAATGATTTAGAAGTAGTTCAGAAAAGAGGTGTATTGGAATATGTGTATCTAATTATCATATCATATCCTTATTGTTATTAGTATGGTTAAGATGATACACGATATGATTATTTAAATTCATTAATTTTTTCAACAAAAAATTATTATTAATTGAGTGATTGGGAGCAAATAAATCGGATAATTAACACGCGATGATTTATTATTATTTTTTTTGTGAGTATATAATACGTTATAAGTTATAAATAAGCTATAGATTATCTTTCATAATATAGTTCCATTTTTCAACGTCTTAATTTGATTTTTTTTTTTTATAATTCGAACTCCAAATATGTTGTGTAAAAAGAAAACCCCAAATATATCTAATTTCCTATATGCTGTTTTATTTTTTTGTTTTATTCAACTCTTTTAAAAATTAAAATTCTACTTTGGTTGATAAAATTTAATATTTGATTTCATTCAAACAATATATTCCGCGTTTTTGTTTGACAAAATTTTTAATTTTTTCATCTAGTTGGGAAAATGGTGTAAACAAAACAAATATTTGTTTGCAAACTTTTCTTATCACATGAAGTCATTACCATTTCAAAACATGTATGTTTGTTCTATTTAAAATATTTGAATCCATAAAACATGATAATTGATTAATAACGAGGAGTTCGAGAGGATTGTCAACAAATTTAATCATATGTTTAGTTTTCTTGGATGTTGAATTTAAATATGTACGAGAGTCTGTAAAGACATAATTATTCCATTGGATTCTAAAAGACACAAAAGTATGATTTAGCTGTATGCAACAAAAGTAGATAAAATAATATTTTAGTTATAAGTGATAAAATAATAAAAGCATATACTTTGACTAGTCAAATTAAAATGAGATAAATTTTAAGACAAGTTGCAAGAAAAAAAAAATGGACATGATACCATTTTATTAGAGGGTTTTAGAACACAACCAAACACCTAGGTATGACTTTCTCTCTCTTTCTCTCATTTTTTTTGTCGAGTGATGTATAAAATTATTCCCATGAATTGTACTGTTTATTATACTTTTATTTCTTCTAAAACAAATTATAACTGATCATCTTCTTTCGAATTAATGATTGACAATAGACAAAACAAAAGAGAATATACGAAGAACTTATAATTATTTCATTCCGATGTTATTCGAACATTTTATTTGAAGAAAAAAATACAAGTGGGAGTAACAAAATTTGATTGTGTACTAAATCTTTTATTTATTGGAAGAGAAGTATAGAACAAAAAAGTTGAATTTTTCTTTATTTTTTTTTTCAAATGTTTGGATGGAAAAGGAAAAAGATGAGAGGGGAATAGCTGGCAAGGCAAGTTCTGTGTTAACTGGCAAAGGTACTAATAAATTGAAAGCAATCAATCCACTTGCTTGGTTGGTTGCTTTGATACCAAAACACAAACAGCTACAAGATTTATGGAGAAACCTTTTTAGTTTTTACTTGTCTCTTGTCTCTCCTACTAATCCCATGTTTTTCTGCTCACTCTGATAGCTTGAGAGGGTCTTGATAGTCATCCTTAAAATGGGCATCACTCCTTTTAAGAATAAAGAAAAAACCAAACTTTGGTGGGGTGAGAGTTTGAATTTGTGCAGAGATTTTAAAGAATTATATGCAATTTTGTTAGGGGTGAAATAGATCAATACCAAAGGAACATATCAAATTATGACGGGTTAGTCTCATATCTCACCCGGGCCAAACATTTTCAGAGAAGAAGATATCCTAATGAGAAAATATATCCCCTCTTATCTAGGAAATTAAAAGAAGATATCTGACGATCTTAGGAAAAAATATTTACTTAGATTTTGGTCAAATTTATGCCTCAACACTTTTAATGCAATTGATTTCTCTGAAACTTTTAGATTCCTCTAAAACTACATCGTAACGACAAAAAATATGTTTAATATGGGCAACTCGTAATTTGAATCAATATCTCTCATCTTTCTCTTATTGATATTTCTCTCCACAGTCCACACTTGTTTTGTCGCCAAATTCTATTTATACTCTCTCGCTCATCTCTTTACACACTTCTTTCATTGGGTAGTTGTGTTTGTGTACGCTTTCTATTTTATCAAGCTGAATATGGTAACTTGTAAAATATCTATGGTGATTTTCCACAACAATGTTGACTGTCAATCTCACTATCTTTTCTTTTTGTTCCATCAAAATCAAACTGGTTTCAGTCCCTCTCTCCTCTGCTTTTCAGTCTTCCAATTCTCCACGTTTCTCTCTTCAACTGGTAATGGTATAAGCATATTGGAGAAGTCTGGCTCTTTTATAGCCTTGTTTTTGCTCTCCTTTTATGGGTTTTCGTCTCAGAATTTGGGCTTCGTTTTTTTTTTTTGGTCTCAAATTGTGAATTTGACAAAACATGTCCAACAGGGCCATTCTCATTCTGTGATTTGAACTGAAAAGGCGAAGCTGTGACGATGGATCCGCAAATTCGCAACACATCCCATCAATCCTTTTGAATAAGTACTGATTCCTGAACTTTATATGAACTGTTATTGTCAACAACTAATTCAGAATTACAAACTGGGGAGTTCATAAAGATTTAAAAGATTAGATTTTTGGGGACTGAACCAAAAAAAAAATGGTGGTTATAGTGAGCGAAATGTAATTAGATTTAAAAGGTTGGAGTTAGATGTCGATCGATGCAGCAAGCAACGAAGCAATGCATCAAGTTCTTAAAATGAGAAGGTGAAAAAGAATCTCTTATTATGCAGGTGGGAAGAAGGTAGAGCTACAGTTTTAGAGGTTTAATAAATGTTTTGGATTTCAGTTTTCATATTTCCATCTGTTCTACATGGAAAATTCAGTCTACTTTAAAGGGGAAAAAGAGAATACATTCTCATCAATTCAACATTATCAAGACCAAAAGAAAAAATTGAAACTTCCTATCAGAAATCTAATAGAGCTGTAACAAACCCAAAAATAGCGAAAACTTATGAGCTAAGAATTGCTGCCCTTTCTTTAGCTCTCATATTGCCATAAGATCACCATAATTCCGCATGAGAAGGATAGATCCTGCAAACATTCCAGCTGCTCGAAGCAATTTCTGCAACAAAAAAAGGAAGTTCAAGTTAACGTTTTATATAACTGATGATATACAACCATACTTGAAAAATGTTGTGTTTTGGTACCAACAGTATAAGCAAAAATCAAAATGATACTTCTTCATAGAAGTGGGGAATGAGGATTAACAGTTAAGCCACGCAGAATTCCCATAAGCATGGTTTTTCTCTTCAAAATCTTAGTTAAAGATTATTTCTCCCAAATAATGAATTATGGCAGCAAAACTGCTATGTTACAACCAATTCAGTGGCATTGGTCTCTCTTCTTAGTGCAAAAGCATTCTTTTATTGCATCCAAATTCATGTACAGCAACAGCTATGATGCTTATTGGCATGGCAGAAGCAGAAGAAATGAAAGTCATCGTCAGATTCAGTCTCATGTTTCAGCTTTAATAAGATGGCATGACACACGTGCCACGGTTACATTACAAGAGATAAGATAGTTATCATGCATTGGCAACTCTTACCCAAAACTTGAAAGACGGAATAGATAATAGAACTTTATGCAAATTATTCAATTTGAATGAGATGGGAAATATACACAGAACCAACCAAAGCTTCTGACGAAGTTCATCAAGTTAAAGCCATGAATTTATAAAGTACTATAATTCTCATTTGGAATTTCCATTATTCAAGTCATAAAGTAAACCCAAATAACATCTCTTCCATTAGATCAAATCCATTGCGTTCAACCCTCCCCTTCAATCCTCTCAGCCAAGTACTAAACAAGGGCAAACCTGCTCCCGTTGGTAATTACCAAAAACCAAAAGACTTCTTTAATTTCTCTTATGTATTTCACAAGAGAAGAAAGAAAAGGTGGGAAAAAAAGATACTCATAGTTTAAGACAACAAAAAATTAAGGTGTGAAACAGAACGGAGCATGCAAATTGAGATGAAGAGAATGTTAAAGCTATAAATGAATATAACTTCAGAATAGCCCATCAAACAAGTAATTGAATATATGACAAAATGTCCTCAAGACCTATCTCCGAGAAAAATTATTTTTCTTCCTTAAATTTCTTTATTCTCGAAGCAATTATAACAACTTTTTAGGATAAATTAAGTATACTAGCGTTCGACTCTCAAATGCGCTTTTCCAGTAAAGGATCGCCATTTTATACTTTGATTCCTGAAACTAACAAGAGTCTCATGACTTCTTAAACTTTCTCAACTAATAAATAGAGTACAAGACATTGAAACGGATTAATAATGCGACAAAAAAAAAAGTTGTTGCCCAGTCCTAGAAATCCCACTAACAAATCGTGGGGTGAAAAAAATCCAAATTAAGAACAAAGCGACAGATTTAGAATTTAAATTGAAATTATTGGAAGAGTACCATGTTCAAGGCCCACTTTTCCTCGTCATGAATCTGAGAATTGAGAAACGATCTCACCGTCTCCACCGAATTCGAAGTTCCGGAACAGATAAAATTCTTCACCTTCTTCATCGAACTCGAAGCGTCCGCCATTGTCGCACAGAGAGGAGGGCGTATGAAGGCTTTAGGGTTTTGGTTTCTGAGGTTTGGTTGGGAGCCGAGAGGAATTGGCTTGTGGACTGTGTAGCAAGCTTACGAATTTACCCCTGTGATCTCGAAAATGATAAATAATATAACTTTTTATTTTTTTTAGTACAAAAATGTGGCGATGAGATATATGCTCGTTACTCACTCGGCTATCCTCACTTGGTAATATAACTTTTATTTATTGTATCGAAATAAGAGTTATATTATTAAGATAAAAGTTATATTATTTATTGTACCAAAAATATGTAAATAAATAAACAATGTAACTTGTTTGTTTAATTATTTGATGGAATAAACTCTACGAAGTTTTTTTGGTTGAACTTAAAAAAACGTATTTATTTTGTTTAAATAAGAAAAATACAAAATCCCACACAGGATTGAATCCTAAATTTATTTTTTTTTGTGTGAAAAAATGATTTGGTTGGGAAGGGTGAACTTTTTTCTTCAAATGAAGCACTTTTGAAAAAAAAAAATCCTTTCTAAATAAAAATATTGTCTCTATAAATTACTTTGGAAGAATAAGTCTAGAGTGCGTTTCTTTTTTAGTACACCATTTAGTGTGTTTCTAATTTTTTTTTCTTTTTTGATGATTTTAGATTACTAAAATGCCTGCATTTGGTAATAAATTTAAAATATTAAAAATATATTGATTTAAAAATACTTTTTAAAAAATACTAAAGAGAAAGTGATATATAAAAAAAATACTTTAAATAATTTACACTTTTAAATATTTGATTAAAAAAAGGTACATAAAAAAAATAATGATATCAAACTCACCTTTATGATCTTGGGCACACTTTTTTTTGCCATGTGATTTATCAATAAATTTTAAACTTAATTTTTAGGCACTAATTCCACCAATAAAAATAAATTACAGCAAATAAGGAAGTGATAATTTCAATTTTAGGATCAAGTACACATGCTTAAAAATTAAGATTTATCAACTGCAAAAGTCGTATTTGTGACCTATAAGATGTAAAAACCTATAAAAATTATAGATTAAATCTGACTCATGTAAGGTAAAAATGAAATTTATCTATGAGTTTAACTCCAGTAAAAATATGAAAAACTGTGATATTTATTCATTACCTTCCAAATCCTTATACCAACATTTAGTCTCTACTAAAAAGGAAAAAAAAATTAATAAATTATATCTTATTACCGGTACAACTTCAAATTCCCATCCAAAATTTTAATGGAAAGAAACAAAAATGTGGCAGAAATGAAAAATTATAAAATACCACAGTTACCGTACAATTAAAAAAAACTAAAAAATAAAAAAGTAATAAGCATTAGTGGAAGAAAACGTTCGAGCCACGTGGCCGAATAAAATGAGAACACGTGGATAATCCAATATCTCAAACCAATCCAACCACCTGGCTTCTCCATCATTCATTCCCGTCGTGCGGACCTCTGCAATTTTCCCCTTCAGCACTAACCATCACCAGCTCTGCAGTGCACACAGAGAGAGTGAGAGAGTGAGAGATGGAGGTGACATCTTTTTGTAGCAGCAGCAGAGGGATTTCCTTCGTCTATTCTTATCCATGGAAAACCAAATCAAGATTTGATAATCCTTCGACAGTTTCGCCTCTTCTTGTACGCTCCATGGCTGCCGAGAAACCTCTTCCTTCTGCTGCTAAAACTGTCGGCTCCAAGAAGGTCAGTAAAATCGTCTGTCCATTCTTTTTCTTGCTCCCTTTGAATCGCTTCAATGCTGTTGCTTAGAGGCGTTTTCGCGTTCAATTTTGGTTAATTCAAGACTTCGATACTGATTCGAAGCGCCAACATTCTGTAGATAAACTCGACGGTGTTCCCCCTCGGCGAGAAAGGGCCGCGGAGCAGCATCTCGCTGTCGACTTCACCGCAGATCAAGCTACTGACGAGGGTGGAGCAATTGAAGCTGCTGAGCAAGGCCGAGAAGGCCGGGCTGCTGTCTGCGGCGGAGAAGGCCGGGTTGTCTCTGTCGTCGATTGAGAAATTAGGGCTTCTCTCGAAGGCCGAGGAATTGGGGGTTCTGTCGGCGGCAACGGACCCGGGAACTCCCGGGGCGCTGCTGAGCCTCAGCCTAGGGCTTTTGCTTTTGGGGCCTTCGTGCGTGTATTTGGTTCCTGAGGACAGTGTTTGGGAAATCGTGTTGCAGGCGGCGGTGGCTCTGGTGTCCGTGGTGGGTGGCTCGGCGGCGTTTGCTGCGTCGAATCTGGTTTCCAATTTGCAGAGATCGAATTGAATTCCAGAGTCGGAGTTCTGCGGCCATGGGAGCTGTAACAATGGCACCGTCCATCGTCGATATCATCTTTCGTTCTCTCGTGTCGTCGTTTTGTATACTGCAATTATTGAATTCATCATTTTTCAGATTAAAATGGCGATATATGAACGATTCTATTCTGGTCTCAGTTTTATAATAATACCAATAACAGAGTATTATACAACAAAATTAGATATGCATTTTTCTTAAATGTAACTTTATTTTCTATAAAGTTTACTTCTATTTCTATAGTTTTAACCTTGAACGGTTATATTATGCTATTGTTCATATACGTATGGAAACCAACATATCATTTTAAAAACAACACATGGATTTCAACCTTGTGGCTACCAAATTTTTGTTATTAGTTTGAAACGTACCTTAACGTTTAAAATTTCTATTGAAATTATTATTTTTTAATATTTGTTCTCAAAACTACCCCAATTTTATAATTTGTTATTTCAATTATATTAATTTTTTTTAAACTTTACTGAACAAATGGCCCAGGTAAATTTTGATTTACCATCTAAGTTACAATAAATATTAGAATGAGGGCTAACTTGTTCAAACATATAGTTTGAATAAGTTCAAATCGCTGCCCATGTTGAATAAAAAAAAAGTGACAATGATTTGATTTCTTTTAATATTATGCCATGCTCACTTTCAAAATTAAACCTTTTATTTGAAAAGGGATTTGGTCTTGCGCTTAATTCAAATGGAGAATTATCATTTACCGGCACCAAATGTCGTAGAATTAGATGATTACATACACACGCAACTAAAAATATATATTTTTTTTCATAATGTGAAAATACAACTAATAAAATCAATATCATTTAGTGATATGTATCAACTTCATATTTCAAGGGGGCGTTCTCACTTATATTACAGCAAATCATACCATTTTTTTTTACTGGACAAATTAATTCATTAGACTAAATATTTTTATATTAGACATTTGGAAAATATGAATGGTTTTAGCTTAAATCCTTATCCAATTTCATTTGATTTGAAAAATAAAATTACTCAATAATAAAATAAAATTCTATGTATTAACTATCATTAGATATGTAAGAACTTCATATATGTATATACACGAAATTAATATTGTTTTGAATTTGGTCAGAAAAAATGTTTTCAAACATTGTAACTTATTATTTAAAAAATGATATTTTTTTATAAGATTAAAAAAAGAATTAATATAATTTTTCAAAAAAAAAAGAATTAATATAATAAACTATTTTATTTTGAAACTTTTAAATTACTTGAAATTGTTACACCTGAATAATTCCCTTATTTTCTTATCTATTTATCTAAATCAAAGTCTTGCTTAAATTACAAAAATAGTTGCACAAATTTGCAGCTGCAGACAATCCGTCGTTTCATCGGAACAAATTTTGGTTGCATCTCTGCGTGTGGCATCTCTCGTTCCCCAGTCACGATGGCGAAGGCTTCATCCTCCTTTTTCCAAACCCTAAAGCGGTATATCAAGAAGCCCTGGGAGATCACCGGCCCCTGTGCGGATCCAGAGTACAGATTGGCCGTGCCGAGCGCCATAGAGTACAGGGTCTTTTGCCCCGCCACTACAAAGCAGAAGGCCATCGTTCCTACCTCGAATCCAGAAACTGTCTTCGACATCAAGTATTTCAGCCGCGACCAGCGTCGCAATCTCCCTCCAATTAGACGCACCATCCTCAAGAAATCTGACGTCGAGAAGATCATGATGGAGACCAATTTCGAACCCGCTGATTTCCCCAAAGTTTATCTTACGGCCACGATCGAGGAGGATATCAATACCCATGGAGGAGGTTATCAGAAGTAGTGAGGTGAGTCTTTTCTCTCCAACCGCCGCTTCGGTATGTGGCGATCTTTTGGACTTAGGTTTTTTATAAGCGAACCATTGGTTATTTATCAAGTTTAATTCCCCCGTCTTCCCAAGCTTAATCTTCTTTGCACAATTCAGTAATACGTCAGTTGCATTAGTTGTGTGTTTGGGTGTAGAAATCATCCTTTTTTTGTTTTGGAAGGCATAAGTTATTTACAGATCATTGCCAATATTATAGATGGTGTGAAGGCTGAATACCTTGCTCCTTTATATATATTGGCGAGAACTGGACACTGCGAGTCTGGAGGCTTGAAGTGCTGTTGGCCTTATTTACGGATTTTTTTTTTTTTGGTTTGGCTGCTCTAATGCAAATATCATATGATATATACAACTTCGACAAAATACTACTTTAATTGCATGTCATCTGTTTCTTAAAGTGTTTAGGAAAGTGGAATCTACTAACTTTGCTGCTCAAATCAGATATGCATATTCCACTTTCTTCTCTAGTTATGGTGTTTGACTCTGGGAAGAATTCTGTCTCGTTAGTTATTTTGGGGATTTAACTATAAACTGGGTCTGAGCTGTCTGTACTGCTAACATAGGATATAAGGGTCATGGGAAAAGATAGAAAGATGTTTCTTGGTCCTCTAGTGGAAAGTATTAGGGATCAATCCTTCGCAAAAAAAAAAAAAAAAGGGGGAGGAAAATTCAGGTTGGAGAAGTACTAAGCAACAACCATTCTTAGATTAATTTGGTTAGTCACGAGTAAAAGGATAGAAATTATGTGTGGATGCATTGTTTCCTGTTCTATATAGAAATTTGGCTATTTGTTGCCGGGCAAGTAATTTGATGCTCAGTGTGGACTGCATATTATTTTCACCGTGGTTTACTCTATCCTTAGTGGTTACCATTTAGCTACGATGATTATTGTTGTCTTGTTCCAAAATTTTGTTTTTGGGAGGGGGGGCTGGTCGTGATGTGCATGGTGGAAGTGGTGGAGACATACAAGATGGATGGAGTTTGTATTATCTGTAATATCATGCTGAGACTCTCTGTCATATATTATGTTTTCTCATGCAGTATGTATTACATTTCTTTTGAATGGTGGAGAAATGAGATGGTTTTTCTTCTCTCCCAAGTTTTAAATATCTCTAAATGCAGAATAGCACAAGACATAAGCTTCAATTGCAGAAAATGGCATTTATTGTATATAAAGAAAAACTTGATATTAATACTATATTTCATTCAGAACATAAATATGACCTTTTGAATTTAATTTTATGAAGAAAATTGTCTTTTTATTTAATTGTACTACGAATTGTGGTTTGCGATTGAGTTTTCATTCCAAATGTATCGGATGTATTCTCGATTCTTGCTAGTAATGATTGTAAGTGCCAGTTTTCTGACATAATTAAGTTGTCCTTTCATCAGGTTTGGTGGGTTAGAATATTTTTATGGCACTGTTTATTCAAAATATTTGTTTGTTGCTGAACTATTGTGTAGTTTTATCATCTCAAGATCTGTCCTTCCTGGTCATTGTCTAATAATTGTGATGCCAAATTCCTGCAATGATCATTAATAACTTTCGAATTGTTGTCAGGTCCGTTGAGCTCTGGCAAACGGTCACTCCGGCATGTATTCTTCTACTCTGCCTCTCTTTCAATGGTACCCTGAGAGTGGTTTATTTAGGTATAGTTTGTATGCCTTGACCATACATTAATACAAAACATGGGGTTTGGCATCAATAAAGCATAGCTCCTCGAACTCTATTCAATTTGTTGCTTCTTTAATGTTATGTGCTCGTACTACAACCATATGCAACACTTTTGCACGAGGAAGCACTTCTATTACTCCTGAATTTTAGGATATTTTGCTTGTTTTATCCTAAGCATTATGTTTTTTTTTTGTCTTTGACTGCAACTAAAACAAAGCCCGGGATCTTAATCCCATGGACATATGAATAAAGAACTGAAGTTTCCCTTACCTTTAAATTTTCTTTCCATCACTCTGGTATAGAATGATCATTTGCATTCATGGTCTCTTGTATGTTTCCTTCCGGCTGCAGTTCTGTTTTTGACTCGGGCAACTTTATATCCTACAAACTGTATTCTTTCGGGGTTTAGGAACAGCTAGTTCATTTGGATCTGGATATGTGTTGCTCGTTCTTGAACCCGAATCGAGTTATGAGAAGCATTGATATGGGGGAAATTTGGTAGTTAACATCTAGGATATGTAGGAACTCTAGGATGACATAGTGCCTGCATAACCTTATAGATACTTCTCCCTCAATGCAAGATGCAGTTCATGATCGTTTTCGTTAATGAGCAAGGATCTTCTTCTTTATGTATAGTTCTTTATTTGGCTTCTTCCACCTTCATTTTCTCCCTTTTAGGAACCAATAGCATAGTTTTAACTAAGATTTCATGTGAAAATAGTATTTTTTTTAATTTAAAAATATAAAAATTCCTTGTTCATTGAAGTTTGTGGATTGAGTTAAAGAGCCGAGTTGCTGGAGCATAGGGTAAATTTTGAAGTAATTATAAATTCATGGGATAGATTTGTATAATTTGGAGTGGTGAAATTGAACTTATTTTTAACATACCATGTTACTTGTGTGTTTGATTTGCTAATTTCATAAACTAGGTAAATTTTAGTTATATCGACTCAGCCTTTTGAATCTTACCTCTTAAATTATATGCCTTTACAAATCACAAGCTCACTAACTATACAAATTTAGGGATTTGTAACCTTTTTTTTAATACAATTTGTGATGGGTTACACAAATGTAGGCTTCTCAATCCTAAATGATACAAATTAAGATTGATTAAATCTACGTTAAAGAGGAAATTTTGAAATGTATCCAACAGAGTTGAATTGTTGTCGTATTTCTTGATCGTTTGTGAAATATTATTGATCGAATTATTTATTTAAGAATAAGATTGATATTGCTAGCGAGGGATAAAAATATTATCTATACAACTCATTCATTGTTTGTAAAGATTGTGCCATGACTATACAAATTTGTCTAGGCTAAGACTATTCTATATGTGTTTATTTTTTGACAAATTTAATGCAATAAATTACAAGTTAACAAGATAAAAGAACCCAAATCTAATATAATCCAAAAACTTAAGTAAGTAGGAAAGCTTTAAATAACCCTATGTATATATAATTTGGTCCCTCATCTCACTTTGAAGTCTCTCTCCCTAAATTACTCTAAAGTTTCCTACACTATAATCTTCCATATGAAGGAGCTACACTTCTTAAAGGGAACCCTAATTAATTAAGCTTTTAATTCCCATGTTGACTTTAAGCAATAATATTATCAATGCAAGAAAATAATTCTCATTAGCAACTTGACACTTAATTTTCAATATTAAATAAACTTCATCATTATGTTAGAATTATTTGTCGTAGAAGTATATTTATTTTTAGCGAAGTAAAAGACACCTTCATGAAATGTCAAGTATTTTATCTTTTTTATTTTTCTTTCTCGTTTCAATAGCAAAAGCCATTGATGTGAACAACTCATTAACGGCTCAAATCTCTTCTTATCTTTGTTTGTCGCCGTCAAGGAAAAAAACCACTTTTCTTTTATGAGTGACATGTTTAACTTTTCATTTATTGTAGTGTTTTGGCAGAAAATGCCTTATATCTATGTATTAGTAATTTAGTTTATGAAACTCAAAACTCCATTGCTTCTCCCTTTTCTGCTAAAATGCTCTCTCTTTCTCTCTCTCCTCTGATATGGGATTGTTGAAGTCTTGAACCCCATCTGAATTCAAAGGAAAAGAGAGATCATTTGAAGAAATGGAGGCCAAAATTAGGAACAGGGCATCTTCAAGGCAAGAAGGGCCATGCCTAAGGGGCAACCCAAGAATTTTTAGAGTTTCAACTTTGTTTGGAGGGAAAGACAGGCACAGCAAAGTTTTCACAATAAAGGGGTTAAGAGACAGAAGAATTAGGCTTTCAACTCCCACTGCAATTCAACTTTATGATCTACAAAACAAACTTGGCCTCGGCCAACCCAGCAAAGTCATAGATTGGCTTATTGATGTCACAAGATTTGATATTGATAAGCTCCCACCTCTCCAAATTCCAAAAGATTTTGACCCAAATGCCTCTGTTCTTTATCAATCTTCAATGCTTCTTCCTCAGGTTTGCCATTTTGATGTTGCAGTGAAAGCCAGAAATGGAGGAACTGAGAGACTTTTGGCACAAAAGTTGTCTCCTTTGGTCAATCATGCTTCTTTATGTTCTCTTCAAAGCAATGCCATGGATGAAAGCTTTTGCCATTTTGAGCCTTCAAGCTTTCCATTCCCATCAATGGAGGCCAACCCAGACTCGTTTTCCTCCTCTGCTTCTGCTCAGTTGCTGTTCTGTCCATTGACAACGCCATCCGAAGTCTCTCCTAGCAGCTTGATGAAATTAAGAGTGAATTTGAGATGAGTTTTGAAGGGGTAAATCAAACTTTTAGCACGAAAAAGTAGGTAATTTAAAAGTGTTTAACAGAAAGGAAAGCATTTTTTTTCCAAAGTCATTTCAAGTATCTTGGGATGAATTCGAGTCATCAATCGCTTCAAACTCGGTCTCGAGCAGTAGAGTGCGGTCCTTTTGTTTTTTGTTTTAATTTTGTTTTGTTCGCTTCTTCATGCAGGTTTTTGTTGAAAAGTTGATGATGAATGTCTTATCCATTTGAATTATGTTTGAATTCACTTGTAACATTTTTTTTTATTTGCCATTATTTTATCTCGGAAATGTTTCGTCTCTTAATATATATGTAATGTAATAATATTATGTTTTTTAGTATAACATGTGGGATGAAGGATTAAACTCGATTTGAGATATATGCCAATTACCTGTTAGTTATGATTGCTTGCCTGTAATAATATTACATTAAATAGTCATCGAATGAAAATTTTATAACATAATAAAAATTAGCCACAATTTGTTCATTATATATATATATAGACCAAACATTGAATTAGACATGTATGACCAAAACCGTAGAAAATCTCTTTCCATTATATTATACAAAAACAATACTTACTTTTTTTTAAAAAATTAACTAATATTTTATGTCGACTTGAACATAAAAACATATATCTGCGGTGGAAAAGTAGCGGGTTTAAATTTCCACCCCACGTGTAATTTTAAAATAGAACATTTTATTAAACAACTCACTCATCAAATTGCCCTTAAGGCTACATGATCTGGCATGGGCATTCAAAGCAATCTCCAACTAATAAGGTAGATTTAAATGCCACCCTACTAACAAAATAATAATAATAATAATAAACAAAAATCATATTAATTTTATGGTAAAAATTATATTAACCTTTAAAAAACACATTATATTAACCATTCTYAATTGGTCAACTTAAGAATTGAAGTGAAAAAGAGACAAATATCAAATCTCACAAACTAACGCCAAGAAAAGGAAAAATAAGCATACAATGAATTTAAATTTATTTAATAAAACACAAAGAATAAAACTACATAATTTTCAAAAAAGGGTAAAATGAAATTAAAAATATTTGATTATAAAAAGATCTTTAATTTAAAGTGTGTATTAGATTTTAACAAATTTAAAACGAAACATACAGAGGGTTAATGGGCCCGGTTTAGGCCCAAGGTTATTTCTGGAGAAAGCGAGAAACTTGGGCCTATTTAGGCCCAAGATCTTGCAAGAGAAATTTACAAAAAAAACAACGGGCTTAAGATTACGTCGAGAAACTTGGGCCCTATTAGGCCCAAACCATCTCAGTGAAATTGGGGAAAAAAAAACCAGCCCCCGGCGAGGATCGAACTCGCGACCTTTCGCTTACGAAGCGAACGCACTACCACTATGCTACGGAGGCAATTGTTGATGATTTAAATCTATCCTATATGTAAACTATAAATAAAAAAAATTCTTTCCTCTGTCCCATCTCAAATCGTATAGAAGCTGCTGCAGTTGAACTTACTTGAAGTTTTTCTTCGCTAAAATATAAAAAATCTCTCAAATTATGTAGACAAGAAGGAAAAGGTACTTTGATTTGATTGGTTAAATAATGTTCTGAAATTATTATTGTCAGCAAATAACTTGTTATGTAAATCATTTTTCCCTCTAAACTCTCTTTGATTGTGAGTTGAATGAGTTTCCATAATCATTCACCATTCTGAAATCTTCTGCTCAGTGCTCATAGTTCATAGCCAACCTTCTCTCTGTCTGAGGTTTGAGTTTTTGTCATATGGTTTGAATATTTTAAGATGCTGTTCTTGACAATGAGATAGTTCATAGGAAGAAGAAGGGAGAGGTGGAGAAACAGTATCAGATGCATGCATATATTGATTCAGAACAAGAATATTCATGGTTTGAAAAAACTTTTGCACCATCTTTACAACACTTCTTAACAATTAGTCACAATGCTTCTCAGCATTATATATGTCATAAAAAGAAAAAAAAAATTGAAAGTTCCATCACTTTGAAAGGAAAAATCAGATAGAGGTGGAAAATGTTATAGAAGAAGAAACTATCAAGTAAACAACTGTCTTCGTCTGCCTGACTTGGCGCGTAAATGAGCAGCCTCAACGTATACAATTTCGTCAACTAAGTCTTTGAAGATCAATCTTTCAATGTCTAAGACGACGTTGGAGACGTCACCAAATAAATCTGTCCAACTCTCGGATCTTTGCATCACATCCTCCTTTAAGATGCTTTTCAAACCATCGTCCTGTTCTTCGAAGTTGCAATCGGGTTTTTTGGTTTGGAACTGTTCTATTTCGGAACATAACTCCTTTAGAAGCTTTTGGGCACTAAGAGTTTTAGTTGCTAGTTTCTTAGATGTCGTCCATGGCTCAGGCGATGCAGCAACAACAGACAACTTTCTAGCAAGAATCTCATTGACAACATCAAAAATGAGTTTGCGATGAGATTTCTCCTGGTTCAGTTTTGAATCTGCAACCTTCACAGAGCAGCTGTCATCCTTTCTTAGCAAACTGCTTGTTTTTGTTTGCTCCAAAACAAAGAATAACTCGGGGTTGATCGGATGACCGGAAGGGTGGAGTTGAAATGTTGCCAAGCCAGAGCCAAGGTCCCGAAGCAAGAGGCCAGATGCTAACAATATTTCAGATATGTATCTGTTATCTGGATCAGTATTCTCACATAATGATGCAATGTAATCTGTTTTTGCTTCATCATAATGAGAGTTCAGGCGCCTGAGCTTCTGAACCAAGTTGTCGATGTTTTGCAGTTTCTTGCGGTTGATTTCTGCAGTAAGACTGGGCTCCACACTGTTGGATAAGATGCCATCCTTGGAGCTCCATTGGTATTCACCACAATCTCCAGAGCCCAAATTCCTACTACCTGAAATGTAAGCATCAAACAATATTAGAATTGTTTAACTTCTTGTGTCATATCCCACTTTTCACATCTATTCTTCAACTTTAGAGGAATATGTCATTGGAAAACTGGGATGGTGGTACAGTGGCAAAATTGTTAAATATTCAAATTGATTTATAAAAGATTGTCGCTATTAGTGATAGGTTTTATCACCTTTGAGGGCTTTTGATATCTGCTTAACAGGAGATGATTCCTCATCTCTATATAAAGAGGCATCAAGAATGGAGACTGGACTAGGATGTTCAGGGGCAGGAGTTGCAAGTTCTGCCTGCAAGCCATAAAAATCAAACCTCAATTGGAGTTCTGAAACAATCTAATATATGTATAAATTAGACGCTGTAAATGCAGGGGAATAAAAAATTTGAAAATCACCTACATTTTCCATTGAATGAGAATCTGAGTACTTTGAAGCCTTCATTTGTAAAATCTGGCTACCATTAATTGCAGGAAGTTCGCTGCTGGTGACTTCTATATCCGTCTTTGAGTCCAAGGATAAATTACTGTCAGAGAGTTGGGATATGTCATCACCCTGGTTGCTCAAAGTTCTTGATTCATTACTTATCTCACTCGATTGGTCATCAATTTGGGACACAATGGAGGATTTCATTCTTGGTTTTCCAACAGGAGAACCTGAATCTGTTCCTTGTCTGGATTTCCTTCTGGTTTTGTTCGGGTCGGATGGAGGAGTAGGTGGTCGAGATCGTCTGTCCTGCTCAGCCTTCTTATGTTGCAGTCTTGGGCTCACAGAACCTGAGGTTTTTATTGAACTTCCGGTGTTCTCCTTTGGCAAATGTTGATGCTTTGAAGAAGAATGCGTTGGTCTTACATTTTTTTCATTCTCTTTCTTTTTGGTGGAACTAACACCAGAGTCCCCGTGACTATTTTCAGGAGATATATCTTTAACTGCTCGGCTACCACCGGAGTTCTTTTTACCATGTGGGGATTTATGAATCTTGGGGAGACCAGGAAGGCCATCGATTTGAATAACTGAGGAAGCTGGGATTCCAGATTTTTCTATAAGTTTTGCCGGTTTCATGATCACAATTGGAGATTCCCCACACCTGGAAGAATCAGGCCTGCTAGTTGTTGCAGCCTTTTGGTTCTTTTGCCGACTTCGATCACTGATCAACCTAGAATTAACACTAGCACTCTCCCGTTTTGGTTCATTGTCTCTTTGACTTCCATTGTTAGAAGCTTCCTCTTCCTTCCTAGTATCCAAAACCCCCTTTGATTGCATAGCCTCAAGGATCTGTTTTAGAGCTCTAAGATCTTTCCCTGATTGTTTGAACTCTAAGTCTTCCAATCGTTTTTCAATTTCGCTATAAACAGAAGGAAAGGAGTTAGATGATCCAGCTAACCCTTTGGCATGCTTCAGAGCAGGTTTATGAAAAGCTCGGCTTCCATCTGGCTGTCTCCACGGTGCAATTTCTACAGGAAACTTTGAATTTGGGATAGGTTTCATAACTAAATCAGAATTCTTCCATCGTGGTGAAGTTGGGCCTTTCAATGTGTTCCGGGGAGAGTCAGAAGTTCTGATTGGCCTGATAGAACTTGTGCCCTCCAATGAGCTAACAAAAGGGTCACCTCTAACCAGAGTATCACTAGCCAAGGGTGAACCTGGAAGTGCTTCTAATCCCATTAACTTCGCCACAACGCTCGGGGGATGCTTTCGAGATCCTGATGGTTGTTGTGGATCAGTAGATTTTTCACTTGAGCAATCGCTTCCGTGCAAGTTCTTTGAAAGTCTAGTTGGATTTGACACAGATTTGGAACCTTGGTTTGAACTCTCCCTGCTGTCCAATGAGAGTCTTGGGAAGTCTTTAAATTTTGGAGCTGACCGAATGGTATCTCGTGATTCAAAGGATAATAGATCAACCTCTCTTCCATCATAAGAAAATCGAGGAGCATCTCTAGAGAATGGTTGCAAAAATCTATCTTTTACTTCGTGAGACGGTCTTTCATGTTCTTCAACTTCATTGTAGTACCATGGTGCATCTCGAAGTTTAGCAAGAACTAGAAGAGACTCCTTCAGATCAATAGGCATCTTTTGTTTCCAATTTGTATCAACTTTAGAAGCCCCATCAGTTGATTGGGGTCGCTGCAAAGGTCTTGGAGAGTCTCTATGCTTCATAGAACGACTCGATGCTTCCTCATTGGCAGATGTTTTGACCGATAACGTTCTAGCTTCCCTATACATAGAATCCTTCACGACATCTCGAAGATCAAGGTGTTGCCTCCCTACACGCGGAGAGGTATTTGACGGGTTTGCTGCAGATTCCCTCGAGGGTGTTCTAGATAGAAGTATTTGATCAAAGGAGGAAGCTTGCGATTGAGCTGTTCTGTTGTACTCGCTAGAGGACAGGGAAGATGAACAAGAGGAGAAAGAGGCTCTTGACAATTCTTTATTGAACCTTTGTCTCTCATTGAAACTCTCATTTGGAGACAGGTCCTGCAAGAACAAGATTCAAGATTTAGATCCAGAAAGAACTCAAAATTGCTTGCTGTGATTAGTTCAAATGCTTAATCATATTTACAATTTTGTAAACCACTCAGCTTAGAAATGGTAGAGAGTAATTAGAAGGCTTACGACTGGCGATTCTCTCTGAATGATATTGTACTCTTTTCCTGGGTTGCCAATATTCAGATGAGAAGTGCCTGCATTGGACATGATTGAATATGAGTATACAGCCCAGCATTGATGATGCACCCAGCAATGAAGAAAAATTAGGCAGATTTGAAACTAAATTGGCATGCTATCAATGGGGCATACCACTGGATTTCTAAGTAGTAACCATGAACTTGTTGGATGATTATGGAACTCATTCAGAGTAGATCAAACAGAACTCATCTATCCGAAGTTTGAAAATATAAGCTTATGGGATCATCATTAGACACTTGAAACCAGACTAGACTACTTATGACTAGAGATCGTGGACCACAGAATGTCGTGCCCCGAAATTTACGATTTTAAAGAAATTGAAGGCTTTAAGCAATATTTTAATCCAGAGCGTGAATAACAGTGAAGGTGACAGATTAAGCAACAAAAGAGAGAGCAAAAATCCAAAAGTTCAATTCACTTCCTTCATCCCCATAATAAAATAAAGCAAAACAACCCTCAAGATATATACAGAAAAAAGTGGCGTCTTCAATTCTCAGAAAAAATATGCATTGGAACAAGATGCATCAAAGTGATCAAAACATCAAAAACTATTGTTCTTAGGATGCTTGAAATTTCTGTGCCAAACAGACAACAAATCAAAGCAAATCGAGATAGCGGAATACCAGGAGGAAGCCGCTTGGGCCTCATATGTCTTCCACTGAGTATATGCTGACGATCAAACAGCTGAAAAATCCCATTCATGCATCCAATTTGCTTCTGCAGATCTGGATTTTCATCAGCTAAAGAATGCAGAAGCTTTGCAGCCATTTTCAGGTTCTTCTCTTCTAAAACAAACTATGCCCCTTCCCTTAGCTCAATCATAGATAGAACCAAATACCAAAGAAACCCAAATCTAAGGCTATTCAACAATATAATGACTAGTTCAATGGATATTCAAAGCAGCTCCTTAAACCCAAAAAGAACCCCATCTCAAAAACCTTGTTTTTCTTTAATTTCAAGAAAAACAAAAACCTTTCTTCACAAGGAATCGAATCTCGCTCCCCATTTGCTATTGAGTTCTATGCAGTTCAAAAAACTAAAAGAGGAGGATAAAGAACTTCCAAGCCCATGCCCTTTCATCAGCATCTCCAAAGAGATTCTCCACTGAAATAAAATTGCTTCTTGGGTTGTATGTAAAAGACTGTAATTTTCAGATTTGCAGCTAATTCCAGCTCCAGAAACACTGCAATTTATGGCTTGACCACCATTGAGATCACAATGTAAGATCCCAATCCCAAAAAAATTTCCACCCAAATCCAAAAATGCCCTTCTGGGTTCCCCACCGATTGCCTGAATCTCGATTCCTTTCAGCAATGAAGAAGAAACTACCAAAAGAGCGAACCAATGAGTCAACGACGAATGGCTATGAGTACAAAATGCAGAGTCGCCCAAAATGGCGAGGGAGGAAACAGAAACAGAAACAGAGAGCTAAAACCTGTGCAGATTGGCGAACAAATGTCAAAGATTTATCTTCCAAGAACAAATGTAGGTACTTTGGCTGTAACTTGTAACCTGGAAAATTGAGCTGAAACAAACCCAATTGGAGCTGGCAAGAAAAGGGCTTCTTCCTTTTTTCTTTTTTCTTTTGTTTTTTCAGAGGAAGAGAGAGAGAGAGAGAGAGAGAGAGAGAGAGAGAATGTGGGTCAGATGGTTCCTCACCTCCCAATCTCACAAATCCAAGTGGAATGGCATACTGGGGTGGGTCTAGAGCTGTCTACATGTGCATGTGAACTTGTCAGTACCCTCCAAACGGGGGGGGGGTGATTTTTACTAGAGAGCAAAAGGAAAGAAAAACCTCCATTAGAGAGCAAAAATAAGAACTCTGTTGAATTAAATCCTCTTGACTTTGTCCAACTCTCCCTTTCAAGTTTTCAAGTAGGCTACTACCCTGAAATGCCCGCAGCTGATGATACTCTTAAAATCCAGATGACTTTAATCTCAGCCTTATCACTTGCTAATAAATTTGAGATTTATGAGTCTCTTTGGTTAACTCCACAAAAGTCAAAAACTAGCTTAAATTCTATCACATAGTCTACTACTATTTTCTTTTGTTTGGTTTTAAAATTTGGTCAAGGGTTTGAGATTTTTTTTATTTACAAAAACTAAATAACAAAACGAATTAAAACACGTAGATGGAAGTAATGTTTGTGAGCTTGATTTTTTAAAAAAGATAAAAGAAAATAGAATGATTTTCAAGACCATATATTATTGACGAGACGAGAGAATGAATCATTAACTTTTAAGAAGGTAATATATGTTTTATTTATAAAGCTGTGCTGATTGTGAATATCAACATGATAAGGTAAAATTAGCCTATGCCTATGTATTTACTTTTTTCTTTTTTTTTCTTTTTCTCTCTCTCTTTTTCCTTTCTTAATCTGACAAGTTGCCTAGATTTTAATTGTTATAATAAAGGGGATCATTAGGTGGAATTAAGAATGAGGGAGTAGTTCAATGATTGTAGAAATGATTTATTCCGACTAAGCCAATGTAAAGTATATTCAATTGGATGATAAAAACTCCCCTGCATGATAAATAAATATTAAAAATAAGAAGTTTTTTTTTGAATTAATGTACATAATGGGAGAAAAACTATGTTTAAACTTAATTTCTTGCTTTTTGATATGAATTTCTATATACTTATAACTTTATGTATAATAATAATAATTAATAAATAAATAAATAAATAAATGTCAACACTTTAAGAAGGGCAACCAATGGAGATCTTCCTCTTAAATATTATTAATTATTTATAGAATTAAATAATATTTAGACAACTTTTGATAGTTTAATATAAAAAAAAGAAAAAGAAAATACAAATTGGCAGGGCATCATGACATGGGTGCCATAATCTCCTCACAACCTGCTAAAGTCTCTTGGTCGTTGTCAAATCATTCATTTTATTTCTTTGGAGATATTGTCCGCTTTGGTATAGTCCTCACGATTTTACTTTTTGTTTCACCTAAAAGATGTTATACCAATGAAGATAATTGTTCTCTCTTATATACCATAGATCATCACGTTCTTTCTTAGCAGACTTTGTTTGTATTACCCTTACAAACCGAATATAGATATATATATACTTTTCGTCGTGGCCCGTGGAGATCTCCGTTTGAGTCCTCTCACGTATAATTTTTTTTCCTATGACCTAAACGGGGATGATAACATGAAAATTCCTTATCCCTACCCCATTTTTAATTATCTTTTTAATTTATCATATATACCTATAACGTCCTAAATCTAAATATTTATATGTCAAATTTTATGAGATATTTATGTGAAGTAATTTCGTTCCTGCCCCCTCTCAATAACACTCCTACGTGTATACAATAATAATGAAGCATAAGCATTGATATAAAGACTTTCCTAATCATCCCCAAAGTAGCTAGATATATTACTGGCTAATTTCCAAGTATGCTTTTCCCTAAGCACACAAATAATTTTCCACTATTTTGCATTACCATTTTTTTTTCCAATTTTTATTGTTAAATGTTTTTTTCCTCTCCAACTTGATATATATATTATGACGTGGAACAACTTATATACATAACACACACAAAAAGAAAAAAAAAACAATATATAAGTTTTCTTTTTCCGAAAGGAAAACAACATATAAGTTAACTGTAACTTTTTTCCCTCTTTACTTTTAAGTTAAAAAACATATAAGGTTGGAGATTTAAACCTTCAATCTTTTGGTCTATGACATATTCTTAAGTATTACTTGAACTATGTTTAGTTTGACAACAATAACATTAAATTAACTTGACACCAAAACGTTGAAAGTTATGTTATTCGGTAGGAGTTAGAATCATAATTTGAGGATGCCATACATATGATTTTCATAAAACATTATTTGTTTGGTACTAAAAGATTGTGTGTGGAAATTACAATAATGCAAATGAAAACAGACACAAAAATGTGCAAGCTAGCTAGACAAACACTGATATTTCTATTGATGTTTCAAATTAGGGCAAAATGAAATGGATGAAAGTGATATATATAGAGAGAGAGAAGGTAGAGAGGGAAAATGCAAACCCCACATGAGATACCAAAAGAAAGAAGATGAAGAAGGCTGCATGGGCATGTGGGATGCCTTAGAAAGATTAGGGCAACTCACCAACTAACCAATCAAAATATGATTTGGCCTAACCCCATGTTCTATGGAACAAGTGCACTATATTACTATTTTTTATTTATTTATGTTTTATTTTTATATCTGCAAGTGTCCAAGTCAGTTTATCCACATTTAGATTAATGGACAACCGCTTGACCCTATTAATATTTGATTGTCAAAGAAACACGTAGGAGATTACTTCCTAAGTTGGTTGTCGTTAGGGATGGTAACGAGGCGGGGAATCCCTGATTAGAGATGGGGTCCCCGTGGAGAACCTGTCCCTGACCGTATATTTTTTTAAAGATTTATTAATATTTTATTGGACTTGAGGTTGAGCTTCTTTCCAAACAAATTATAAAAGTAGTATAAAGATTAATAAAGATTAATATTATTAATTTATTTTATATAAAAATATAAATACTAATAAAATATTAAATGGGGCAGGGTTAGGGACGAGGCGGAGACCTCCCTCGTCCCCTCCAAGAACCCGATTGGTATCCCCGATCAAACTGAGGAATCCCGACCCGATCGAGTCGGGTACTCACGAGAATTGACCCAATGATATTTTTATCATCCCTAATTATCATTCTGGGTTACGTTGAATCCATTCCTTTTAAATATTTTTTATTTACTTGGGTCCTTTGGACCAAAATGCATTATATTTACTCATTGCATTGCTGCATTAATTTCCTTCACTTTTTCAAGCCTCTCTCTCAAATCATCAACCAATAATATTTTATCATCTTCAACATCATTTGCTTCATACCCCTCTCAATGAGTGGAGGAATTATGTTCCCAACAAGGGTGGGGTATTTTAATACCCTACTACACAACTACTACCAACTTTAATTAATTTTATCAATAATTCCATCTTCATGATATCAGAGAGAGAGAGAGATAGAATTCTAAATTATGCGTATTGTTGCAATTTAGAGAACAATTGGAGCTGATCTCTCTCTCACAAAACTATATAAAGTACCCTAAATTGAACAATAATTCCCATGGAAAATATCACTTTTTTTTAGTATATATTGTAGAAAATAAAAGGGTTTTAATCATTTTTATGTATAATAGAACATGTATTACAATCCAAAATGTTTTTGTAAATTAGAAATGATTAGTAAAGGCTCTCTCACTTTATAATGGTCATGTAAAAGAATGATTGATGAAAAAATGGTGCATGATAATAATTTCAATTGAGTCACTAACATGTAAAAATTGAAATTATTAAAGGAAAGCACATACTTCATGGACTTTATGGTCATTTTGAATTTGGAAATGAAAAGAAATTTAATTATCAACAAAACTATGATCCATGGCATTGGGAAAGGCATATCTTTAAAGGGATAAGAAATGGGAAGCTTGGAACCACTCCCTTTAATTTCTCCCATAAATTCTATTCTTTAGACAAAAGTTTAACAGAGAATAGTGTCCAAATTAAAAGGTCCCCTCCCTCTTCTGTCGTTGACTATAAAGAGGAGTTCATATCAAACTTTTCCTACATTAAATTTCAACATTGTATTAATTTGGGTCACTCTGAATTTCCATATACTGAAAAAAAAACCTTTAAATTATTCCACTTGACAAATAGTCGGTTATCGAGATAAAATGAATATCTTTTAATCAATTAACCTTTATCACATGTCGTCGCTAAAACTGTAAATTCTTGTAGTGCCTTCTCTTAAAATTATATTGGGTTGGTAGGAAATATTTTTAATGATTGATGAACATAATTGAAGGTTGAAATTGGGCAAGAGACTTGAGTTGGCATGGAGGATATGGTGCAGTTGGTTTGCCAGACCATCTGAATTCAACAGCATATTTTGCTGCACATGATCATCAACTATAAAGCATATACTTTGTATCACTGTTTCTTGCAACAAAATAATTAGGCTTTCAAATAATTTAGTTATATAGGAGAATTAACTCTTTTAATTTATATCAGCAAAATTAATAAAACAATAATCAATAGGGTTAACTTGACTAACTTAAATATTGCTCAATGTTGAATTTATTACTGTCATCTTTTATACAGGCTAGTAAGTTTCAACCCCCCATCTTCATTATTTGTAAAAAATAAAAATTGGGTTAATTGGATTTTTCCCCAAAAACTATTAAAAAAAAGTTTTTTGAAGGGTTTTTTAGGCAAAAAATTGAAAAAACTAAATGGGTAGGGTGGGTTGGTGCATGCCCCAATTGAAGAGATGAGTTAGCCTTTGCTTAAAGTTTAAGGTTCCTATGGGGTTGGATTGGAAGAGGGAAAAAACTGCTCCCAACTGTAAATATATAATGTCAACTACCTACAACGTTAATCTTTTGGTCTAAATATTATTTTCATTTTTGCTTTAGTATTTTTACTTTCAACGTTCATTTGGTTCGTTCATTTTGGTTCATGTACGAATATTTCGAAAGTACGAGGACTAAAATGAATAAAAGTTATGAATGAGAATCCAAATGAACTTTTTGAAAGAACTTAAACAAAGTACAAATATATTTAAATTTATGTTATATTATACAAAAGGAAATATGCCCATTTCACGAAGGAAAAGAAAAAGAAAAAAAGAAGTGAAAGATTCTTCTTTATTTTTCTTAGAACAACAAATTAGAGGTAGAGAGTTTGAACCTCCGACTTCAAGTGAAAAATTAGATATCAATCACCGTTGAATAGAAAAAAAGCAAAAAGAGTTTTCAAATCAGACATAAATGATATTTGGAGCATTGAAGTAGTTTGGTGAATTGGCGGTTACAAACAAACTCCAATAACTAAATACCTGCCTCCTTGCTTTTATTTCTTATTTATTATTATAATTACATGACATGACTTATTTTTCTTCTTGTCTAACATTTATAATTTTAGATATTGTTTGGAGTTTTTTAACTTTTTTATTTTTTTATTCTCTCAATTCTTTGACATGCTCTAACACCCAAACAATTTTTTCAATTTTGATGTGAGTGATGGATGTATATAATATGTTCGTAGTATATTTTTAAGTCATGAGACACTAATATGTTAATCTGATAATTTTTTAACCAGATTTTAATATGGAACCAATTATAAAATTTATTAAAACTTAAAGAAACTAAAATAGAATTCTTTAAACTTCAAGAATCAAATTAGAAACAAAGATGAACTACATAATCAAAATAATATCATTCTTTTTTTACATCATAGTGATCTAAGAAATACCCCATGACCCTGCGAAATAAATTTTACTAAAAAAAGGTAAAAGTAATTATTATAAAAATAGTGATTGTGTAAATAAATAATGCTAAATGACAAATTGTGTCTAATTTTAATAATCAATTACAAATCATGAAATCACTTATTTTATAACTATTATCAATATTATTGTATTATCTTTACCGTATTGATTGATCATGAAACAATAAATAATAGACCATTATTGAAATAATACACCATGATAGAGACCCATGAGTTGACTATAAAATTAACCACACTATATTTCATTCATGTTTTTGTTTTAAACTAAGGAAAATTATGAATCAAGAGAAACTAAGGTTAAGAAATTCATCGTTTATGCACCAAAAACCCTTCAACAGCATATATACCAAAAGGCTACAATGCCCTCTCAAGTTTACCTATCAGTTCCATTTGAAAGAATTGGTATCGTCCCGATCGTTTTGGCGCTCGACAAAATATATGATTCGTCGATAAAACTTCCAAGACAGGTTCTTTTCTGTAATGGGACGTTGACCAAAAGGATTCTGTTCGACATATTTTTGAACGTTTTCTGCCACTGATAAGCCTTCCAAATAAACTCGAAGATCGCCTCCAGGTCCTGGTATGAACCATTGATGGTAAGAAATTATTGGAAGTAATGTAATTTAACAAAATGGTTAGAAAAATACTTTTAGTCTCTATATTTTCAGCTGAAATAGTGAAAGTATAATGATTTAACTTATAGTATATAATGATTTAATCTCTTTAATTTAAAATTTCTAACAATTTAGGCCCTACCCGGTAAAATTTATCAAGGTATAGCAAACTTTCTAATACATTTAGATCAATAAACCGCTTAGGAATTAAATAGGTCCATAAAACTATAGGAACTAAATCATCACGTAAATTGACACTTCACCTTGACAGGATTTTACATGGTAGAGACAAACTGTTACGAATTCTAAACTAGGGACTAAATCATTACTATAGTATAAGAACGAAATCGTTACAGATGTAAAAGTATGACCAAATTATTACATATTAAAAATTTAAGGACGAAATCGTTGCTAAAAGTATTGGAACAAAGTGTTTTTTAACCTTTAACAAAAATATACTGATAAAGAATTGGGCAGCAGTAGTAAAAAGAATGAGAAATGGAAATATATTCCATCATTTCAAAGGAACTGTCAGAATTGAATTTTGTGTCAGAAGATGACATGCTAGAAATTCAAGGTCAAGACATGCACTATGGATGGAAGAGCATGAACATAGCATTATCATGTCAAGAGCATTGTGATATTTTATAACTGGAAGAGCATTTACCTAACGATGTATCGGCAACATCCCTAAACCGATACGTTACAGGAAATATTGCAGTGTTTGCCTACACGATAACAAGCACCCGAAAAAAAATGAAAAATGCCTGTTAGCAATAGCAGTAGAATGGAGTGCATAGAAGGGGATAGTACACAGCCTCATTCAGAAAAGGAAACAAGAAAACAAAGATATGAGAGGAGAGATGAGACATCTAACCGGATTGCACAATGCCTTGTGTGGAGAATCATCCAACAATAGAGTGTTTGATGCATTAAACTCTCGTGGCTTAAGGTATTTCCACAGCTTTTTAATTTCCTTCAAAACTAGAGGCTTGTGCATGTTCTCAACGGTAGAGAATGTGGTATCGGTACAATGTGATTGATCCTGTACAGAGCAGTGTCAGATGGCCAAAAAAAAAAAACCTGCTACCAATGATTTTACAGAAGACATTACTTTTAGATGAGTGCACACTCATAAAATGACTTGACATTTGAAAAATGTGTATGGATGAGGGAACTGAATGATCGAACTTTTCCCAAAACCTGCATGACCCTCTTAGGTCTTAATCAATAATTATGGTAGATAAATAAATAACTAGTTCAGGGAACAGTTCTAGTAAATTCTTTTTCATGCCAAAGAAATGGTCCCCTTGTTTTTATATTGAAAAGAGCTGTCAGGGGCCTTGGCACACACTTCACAGAGGTTTCCTTGTCTCACTCTATATGAGGTGCCTCTCTTGCATCCATGCCTATGCGCACTTTTTAAATCCATGAAAATACTCTAAGAGTCTAAGGGAATCATTTTATCGGAGGCTAATCTAACCGATAAGATAGAAAAGAAAGGGTCTGGGCAGGTTTGTAGAAGAAGAAACGACTCTTAACCTTTTTAGAAGCACCACAGGTTTCACAACTTTCAGCATTAGCCCAGTGTCAGACCTTCATATGAGACAATTGTGAATCAATGTACAATCATAAGCCATATGATAACCAATTTCAAACACATTATTTCCACTTCACATTTCAAGAATTACGATGAGAAATATTATATGATTGAATCAAAATCCACCCTCCCCCCAAGGAAATATATTTATATATATTTTTGCAGAATGAAATCGCCAAGCATTACTTGGATATGTCATATGATATATGATACTGAAAGTGGAAAAACAAGTAAAATAAAAATAGAATAATAGCCTTACCCAGCAAAAGAGTAATTTTTGTTTTAAGTCTCCCATTAGAAAATCTATCACCATGTCAACATTTCTCCTGCAAATTAGCATAGTGCTACACATTCAGGACAAAAGCATGTGAAAGAGTAGGCTACCTCAATGAAACGACAAAATGAAACATACAGAGCACAAAATTATTTACAATTCATAATCAGACAATGCAGAAAAGGTAAAGTGTAAAGGCATATGAAGTTGTTAATTGAACATTACCGGGTTCTTGATGACCAAACACCCACCTCGAATCTTTCAAAACAAAACTTTATAAAATCATCACAAAATGGCCTCTTGAATACTGTCAGAGAAGAACAAGCCAATTCACTATTGATCTTTTAGGAAAAGTGAAAAATAAAGATACGTAATTGTCAATTGTCACCTGCTTTTTGTCCTATTATTATATCTGGCTTATACCCATAAGGAACGTAACAAATGAAATCTGCAAGCAGTCCATTTACATCAAGAACAAGAAGCTTTTTCCTTGAAGAACCAATAGAATCTCCTTTCTCTGAAGTATCCAATACCAACAATGGAGCGTTCTCTTCAATAATAGCATCCATACTGATGCTTGTTTCACCAGAAGCTGAGAAACATACAACTTCTTCTTCTTCCTTCACAGTATCAGCATTTTCTTCTTCAGGAGGCATGCAGGAAGGAGTTGATATAATCTGCTCCTTGCTTGTTGAAGTTTCATCATCATTCTCCTCCCCAACTGTACAGCAAACAGAAGCTTCCTCCATGGCATCTTTCACAAACTTCTCTGAGACATTATTACCACATGCACCATTTATCTGTTCTATATCTGAAGTTTTCAATGAATCATCCCTCTCATATTCCTGCTCGTTACATGGAAAATGATAATCAGAGTCGGAGGCTTTCTCTGTAGAATGATGAATTATACATGCATCCTTTGTCCCATCTATCATTTCCTTGGTCAGTTCTTGGGGAACAATGGCTACGTTTCCATGATCATCGTGATCTCTCCTAGAACTTGGATCTTCAGAGACCCTAGAGTCTTCTTTGTAAGCATTCATGGAACTCGGCTCTTCCATTTCAATACTATATCTAGCAACATTTTGTTTTACATCTACTGTATTCAGGATAAGACTCGCAGAACCATTTATATTTTCATGCTCTGTATCCATATCCTTTGAAAATTCATGGTCATCGTTATGCTCCTTTCCATGAACATTTCCTTCCGGATTACATATCACTGGATGAGATTGTCCTGTTTCAGATTCCAACTTTGAGCATATAATGATCGTGGCATCTGGAGCTGGATCATTTTCAGACAGGATATTATCCATTGAAGACGCATTTTCAGAACCAGAACAAACACTGCCCACATTGTTAACTTCAGGAGCAGTATCAAACTGTTCTTGCTTTCTCTTTTTCGTTTTGTGCTCCAAGTCTCGACTTGTATCAGACTCTGAAATATCCATGACCAATATTTCCAGATATTTTGCAAAATCACGTGCAATATCCTCTAAAATGCAAAATGGTAAGTTCTCTAAGAACTCTTAAAGTATTCCCTCGCAGGAATCTTCTCCTACCTGATACATATATAAAATATACAGTCATCAAAATCAAAATATCTCCTTTCAAGGCCTAACAGAAGATATTAATTATTGAGAAGAAATGGAGCCTAACTTCTCTGGACCTTTCTTCCTTTCCTAGCTTAGTTCAGACCTAGAATAGGGTTGTTAAAAGTAAAAAGTTCAAAGCACAGAAGCTTGCCTAAGATTTTATTCCTTTTGCTTCAGAACTATAATAATTAGGCATATACCAAAAATGGAAAGAAAGGAAAAGATCGAGGTGCTGCTTCTAAACTTTCACGGAAAAAAGCAGGACAAAGTTAATCTTGAGGTTCCTGACAAGCACAATTGCAGTTTTTTCCTTTCTAAAACTTAAAACTATACCAATTCATAAAGACCCGCTTCCTTATTGACATGAAACAACATAATTCCTCACTGTTCAGTAAAAAAACAGAGTGCCAATAAGCTCCGAAGCGAGATGCACAAAATGGGCATAGCCAAACAGATTGAGAACAAATTGAAGTCAAAATCAACAACAGTAACAACTAAACGAGCAAAACTCAGATAAGCTAACAGGCAGAGGAAAGATAGTCTACATCTCAACTGCAACTACAGCAGCACAAGTCAAACCCATATCAAACAAGAAACCCAGTTGAATTCCCATCAAAACCTGACCCAGCAGTAAAAACTCAGCATGAAGATTAGGTAAAAACGAGAGAAAAAGATAAAGACTCAACGGATCGAACATGAGATCGATCGAAGAGGCAGATGGAACACGCAGTAATTGGCAGGATAGAAAAGAAAACCGTGGCATTGAATGTCGTCTGATGGCAGCTCAAAATCTCTCTTATTTTGATGGATGTAGCGCCGTCGTTCTTCTCTGGGGCAGCCCATTTGCGTATCGGCGGCTCACTGAGCATCAATCCTCTCCTCTGATTTTTCATTATCAAATTTAAATAAATTATATACTTCTCATTCTCATTCTCATTCTCCACATTTATAATATTATTATTCAAAAGAGGTCCTAGGGTTTTCACTTCAACTGATAAAGTCTAATTATTTTAAATTATATATAGTTTCACTCTCATTAAATTTTAAATATGGTTACTTTCCCATTTATTAGAGAATGATAAAAAGGAGAAGAAACAACAAACATGAATATAAATAAAAAACGAAATATAAACACAAATTAAAAATGACACAATAATTTCAAACTTTATACTATTTTTGAAAAATAATATTAGTCAACTTTACAACAACGGCTCAATATAGTATATTTATTTATTTTTAAATTTTATATTACAAGATAAAAAAGAGATTCAAACTTATTGAAAATTACTAAAAAAATATTACTATCTTTGTGCCATAATTTCATCCAAATTTGGGATGAATTTATTATTTCATTGAAAAAAAGTTTTCAAATATAATTGAAAATATTGCCTTGTTATCTTAGTAATTATAGTTTTATAGCATATCAAATCCCATCTCATCAATTTGTATAATTCATATTAAATACTTTTAAATTCATCTCATGATTTAAAAAAAAAAAAGAGAAAAAAAAAGATGTCAAATCAACCCTCCCCGGCTTATCCAGGCCAACGTTTAATTCCAGTCGTGAACGAGCTTCTCATTGTTTCCAAACAGATTCTAAAGATGATCTCCCTATTTCATTTGCATTTTTAATCCATTACAAAACTAAAATAAATAAATAAATAAAAAATAAACATTGAGTAGAAATTTAATCAAAAGGTTAAAAAAAAGGCTCCAATGGATTGGCATTAGGCAGTGACATATATTACCTAAATCAGAAATTATATAAAAAAATCATATAAAAACCAATTAAACCTGGAGAAACCATTCAGCTTCTATACATTAAAAAGAAAATGCAGAATGAGGGAGGGACTGTGAAAGAAGTTGATGATGGGCATTGCTGCATTGAATCTGGATTGCGAGTACGAAAATTCTTCCGCTATTCAGAAACGTCCGCGGCGAACCCGAGCCCAGGCTATGGCTGCAACTGCAGCACCCCCCAGGTGGGCAGATCCTGAGATTTGGCTATCATTCTGCACAGATCAAACATGTTTCATATATTTGTCTGAGACTTATTTCCATGGATGGAAAAGATTAGTTATTAACTTAAAACAACATCATACCTCTAGTATCCTCAACATGTCCTTCCCAATGAGAAAAATTCCCTGTAATGGAAGCAAAGGAGGACTATTTCAAGCTATTTCATGGTGAACTGTGAGTAGTTGTCCTATTTAGAGTGGAGCTTACCAGTAAGATGGCAGGAACGGGTATAAAGAATTCGAGATAGAGGGTCGACTTTGGGAAGAGGAATATATCAAGCAGCATGATAGCATTCACGGCTCCGCTCGCACCCTAAGTGATCAAGAAAAATGTAGCAATGATGGTTCAAGTTCTAACAAATATTCTGATGCTTGAAAGTCAATGGTGATCGGTACAATGTAATGTTGAAGGAACAAAGCATATGGTGGCAAAAACAATTTACACAGCATATGGTGTATGAATATTTCAGAAAAACAAATTTCGAGTGGGAACGGGTTCGTTAATGCGAATATCTGGAGTCTTCAGTCTACTTCTACAGTTGAAAAAGTAACAAACTAAGTAGAGAACTAGAAGGATTTCTGGAAGCATACCAATCCTTGTGCCCGAATCGGGTCCTTGCCCCAAAATGGCCGGTCCTGTAGAAAGCAGAAAATATACAATGCCATCTAAGATTCAGTTTGTAAAACAGTTGGCAAATAGCCCGTGTTAATATAACAAGAAAAGTTCTGTCGAGATGGTTTGTTCCATTGACAGCTGAACTTCTCCTCTACCATTATGAACGCACAATTGGAATCAGAGTTTTCTTAACTACGTGAAATATACCAAATGAAGTCTTGTTTCTAGTTTGATTCATCTGCATAATACACGTCTAAATTAAAATTCTTATGTTACCTTTACATCTTATAGACACAGTTACATCTCTGCGACCAAAGTTCTGCAAGAGTCCTTGAAATTTAAATGAAAGAATTGAGCCCATACATAGTAATTTGACGGAATTTTCATACCTTTGAGGACGATGCTTGAAACAGATGGTGCACCAAGTAAAATGCCGACCCACCAATTGCTCCAGCAAGATACAATCTCAACAAAAATTCGGAACCAAATACTCTACCAATCTGTTAAAAAGGGGAAAATATAAAAGCTCACACAGCATAGATCAAGTATCATTTCTAGAAAGGCTGAGGAAAGTGTCAGATGTAACACTAAAGTGTTACTATTATGTTCTGGAAGAACCAAGGCAAAACAGAAAGAAAATAAAAATGATGACTCAATAGAAGTTGGAAGAAAGATAGTCATACGTTCATCCCGAAGAAGTAGAGTCCAATCATGTTGGATACTATATGGCCAACTTCAACGTGACTGAAAGCAGAGGTTATCAATGTATGCACGCGGCCGCTTCTAATATTTTCTACAGAGATCTGTGTTGACAACATTTAAACATTGGAGATATAGTGTTACCAACAGAGAACAGGAGAATTGAAGTTCCAAGCTTTGAAACTTAAAACTTGCAAAATTTGCATCAAATATTTTCACTTTGACGCATATATTTCTCAAAACATGTTTATCAATCTGTTATCTGAAAAAACAAAAAATGAAAACTGCTAATGATGTTAAGCTGATCACAACTTTTAGGGGCCATTCATCTTGAGAAATCCTGAATGTCCATGTGGTAGGTATCGCAAATTCCATGTTTCATTTCCAAGAAATGTAGGTTATTAAGCATCTTGGGGGTTTGGGCATCCTAGATGCCAATGGGGTGAATTTGGATACCCATGAGATGTGATGGGTTACGATACCAATTCCATCGAACATCCTCTTTTTTCATATTAGAGAGGTATTGGTAGAACAAGTTGGTCATTTCGTTACATTCATAGGGACAAAGTGTTGCAAAATAAACATAGCTATCAAATATTTCCAGTCATCTCCACAAGGTTGTCATGAATATATCCCACAGAACAAACATTACTATTCTTGATTTCTAGTAATGCAAAGACCTGAATATCAAGATTTCTAGTCTAGACATTATTGATTCTCATACATCCTGTTATCCTGATTCCCTGATGAACGATACTAAGCAAAATGGGAGTTGAGAAGCAATTTTGAGGCAAGTCATTGCAATTGAGGACTTACAGTAAAGTTTCTAGACATAAAGACAGGATCGGCAATCCGCCAGAGGAGGAAAACAGCAACATTAGCTATAATCAAGCCCAACACCACATCATTACTCGTTAGCCTTTGAAACCAGGATCTTCTGCAAAAAGGAGAAATGAAAATAAGAACTTCCCCACATAATCAATACTGTTTATCGGAGACCAAGTATCCTCCGCTTTGTTAAAATAAGTATAACCCTTTTAAATGAATTCAATACTAAAAGATCCACTAAGCCTATTCAAGTATAGAAGGTTGTATTAAGTTATTTTGATAAGTGAAATAATAACCAAAAGTAACCTAAGATAATAACAATGCTAATCCTAAAATAATAAAGAAGGAAGCTTCATAATAGTAGTAGTCCAACTACAGGGGACGCCTAGAAAACAATGCTAGTGTCCAATGAAACAGGGAGCCTCGTGATGTTATCCCTCTAATAATAACGATCAGGTTCCACAAACTTTCAAGAACTTCCAATATCAAAGAATAACAGTTTGTCTTTCAAATTCTCAGACGTTTCTCTAGAACATCTTTCATTCCCACATCACTACACAATACCCAGATAACATTTGCTAATAGCTACAGAGAAATTGGAGTGGTTTAGCTTATTTGAAGAAATTAGAAGCTTCACATCTTTCCTCATGCCATTTCCAGTAGTGATCAGCATAACAATTGTTTTCGAAGTATTTAGACTTCCCAACTGCTCGTGCAATCGCTCAAGTTAATCGTAGTACATAATCTTATGTGACGGTGAGGCACACCGTTTGCAACTTCAACAGGACAATGCAATTGGGAAAATTCGAATTCACAATTAAAAAAAATGAAAGTAATTGAAAACTATACGATTTAAGTGCTGAATATATTGATTCAAACAAGGTCTTCAGCTTCGAATTCATTTGTGTATGTCAGGAGTTAATTTTATCATAAAACAATCAAAGTCGCAAAAAGAGCAAACACATTACCTGCCACGCCATTGAAAATCAAAACCTGGTTTCAATTGAAATCTCAGTTTCGAAAATTGAGCTCCCGTAAATAAAAACCTCCTTTCTATCAGACTCCTAATTGACCCCTTGAAAAGGGTGTTCGAAGAATTTAATAAGAATCGCTTTCCGACCACTGAGACCGAGAAAAGCCCATGAATTTTCTCCGCAAAACTTCGCTGCGAACTCCACGAATGCGAGTGATCCTGAAGTGGGCGACTGATGAAGGAGCCAAACAGGTGGTTTTGGTTATGGGTTCGCACTAGTGTGGCGAAAGAAGTGCAATTCTTACAAGGGCGAGAGGTCGCAGTGGAGTTGGAAATTCTTGATGCAAGTTTAAGAGAAAAAAGTTTGTTCATGTTTTTCTTGATTATGGCCTACGAGGAAGAATTCCTTCCTTCAGGAGTTCCTGAAACAAGTTTATGCTTGGAGTGGGTGAGGCTACAAGGGATCTATAAAGAGGGAAATGATACAGCCAACTTTAAATTCTCCATCTCTCCTTCCAAAAGATTGAAAATTTTCAAGTGAGTAGTATTGGAATGTCACAAAGTAAGCTTTTTTCGTACCACCGAAGTGGTATGCTTAGGTTTGCAACTAAAGTCACTAAGATAATGGTGGATCATAAATATATACATCATTTTCATCGATAAGAGATCTTTCGAGTAAAATCAAAATGAAACAATGTCATATATAATAGAAATATGTAAAAGATCTATTGCTCTAGCATGGACTATCCAGTCAATTTTATATTTATTCATATTATAAAATTTTTTAAAAAAATTACCTCTCTAGGTCAAATCATCCGCCCACATTTATTGCACTAAAAAAAGAGAAATTTCACCATCAATGGGTAGGGGAATAAAGTGTCTATGTCTCGGTTAGTTAGTATATATTCAAATATACACATAACCAGTTAATTAGTTAAATTTCAATGGTAAGATATTTGTAATATGTGTACGTTAGGCATTTAGAATTACTTCATTCAACATTTCAATTTGTAATAGAAGTAGTCAACATGAATATTACTTTCTCTTGAAGTTGAGATTCAATCCCTTCTTTGTTGTCCTAAAAAAAGAGTTGAGGAAATTTCAAATTTATTAATGATGTTCTTTCACTTTCTGTTTAATTTCTGTTTTTGAGTATTCTCAGAAAGTTTACACAGTTCTCTGTCAACTAAACAGCATTTTGTGTTAGAATTACATAATCCTGGAGAATTTCTTGCTGAGCTGTTGACTGTAAGACCTTGGTTTCCCACTATCAAATGTAAAACACAAACATCTTTCTTATAGAAAAAGAAAAACTCATAACTAAATGAAATAGGAACTTTCGGAGTTTTGTGGAAGAAGAACAGGGATTAAGCTTCTTTCAGTCATTGAAGCAAAAATGATTTCTGATATGTAGATTCCATTTGCCACTTATGATCTTGTATCTTGCAGTTGCCTCTTCACCAGTGCAGTGTAGACACCATCCCTGCTAAGGAGTTCGTCATGTGTTCCGCTTTCGACAATTTGACCATCTGAAACAACCGCCACGATGTCTGCTGTTTTGACAGTAGATAGCCTATGAGCAATGACTAGCACGGTCCTGCCTTTCATCAAAGAATCCATTGCATCCTAAAACGCATCCATTGATGAGAACTCAGAATGATAAATACGAAATCGGAAATGGGGTGCTGAAAAGAAAACCTTTGAGTTTCTAAAGGACCAAACAAGAAGAATCCACAACAGACCTGTACTAGGTGTTCACTTTCAGCATCTAGAGCACTTGTCGCTTCATCCAGAAGGAGAATTCTCGGGTTCATAAGCAGCGCTCTTGCAATAGCTACTCTTTGTTTCTGACCGCCCGATAGCCTTACGCCGCGTTCTCCAACATGGGTTTTGTACTTTTCAGGGAAGTTTGATATGAAGTCGTGTGCATTTGCCATTTTCTGTGATTTCAGTAGTTCAAGTTAGACAACAGGTTTGGCCTTGAAGGTTTCTAGGAGGCAAAAGGACGTGAGATCTTACAGCTGCATTTTCTACATCAGTGCTGTCAACTTTGCCATCTAAACCATAGGCTATGTTCTCCTCTATGGAGCAGTTGAAAAGAATAGGCTCCTGGCTGACTATACTGATCTGCCAATCGACAAGTATTCGATCAAAGTTTAAAAGATCGTACAGAATATGATCTTTAATATGATATCGAACTTACCCTTTTGTGTAAATGATCATGTGATATCTCTACCAGAGGAACCCCATTTATCAGAACCCGTCCTTTAGTTGGATCGTAAAATCTTTCGATCAGGTTTGCTATTGTGGTCTGTGGCAAACAAAGAAACATACCCTATGTTAGCAGGCTCCCAACACATATATTAGCTCTCATTCTTTTAGTTATAATCAGTACAGAAGAAACAAGCATCAAGGAAAAGAGAGAAAATTACTTTTCCACCACCACTCGGACCAACGAGAGCTACTTTGGAGCCAGGCTGCAGTCTTAATGTTATTCCCTGTACCCAATGAACTTGTTATAATTCAATAACACTGCATAATCACCAGAGAACTAGAATTTAAGATAGTAACTAAATTACCTTCAGTACAGTGTGATTAGGGCGGGACGGATATGCAAACCAGACATCGTCCAACTCGACTTCTGCATCTTCATCGCTGCATTACATTACCAAGTGTAATCATTTTGCTCCTTTAGAAATCAACATAAAATTGATCCGAACACTCCCATTCAAAACAAAGGAGGTCATTTCATTTTCAACTTATAAAAAGAACAAAAAATGAGCATACCCAATAGGGCACTTATTTCCCGAATCTGTCATTGTCGATACACGATCCAGAAGCTGAAAAACTCGTCTACTAGCTCCAGCAGCTTTCATGGTTACAGTATACAATCCAGACAACCCAGATACGGAGGTTCCAACTACAAAGCGAAATAGTTAACTTTCTTGTTCACCATGGGAAAGTAAAGCTCCATAAAATATGGAAATTTTACCTGTTAAACTATAAAGGATGAAGGATGTCAGAGCTCCTGGGGTCATGGACCCTTTGATTGTCAAACTAGCCCCATATATCACAACAATAATAACAGATAAGGTCGATGCCGCATAGAGACCTCCAGAGAATAATCCAATAACTTTCTGTTAAATGATAAGATGGGGAGTAAAAGCTGTGAGCTTGCAGAAACATAGACACATATACAAGCTTGAAAAGATGTTGTTCACTTTCAAAACAGACTCACAGCTTGTTTAAGTCCAAGTTGCAATGTCTCATCAACTTTCTCAGAGTATCGCGATATCTCATAGGATTCTTGAGCAAAAGATCTGACGGTTCGTATGGCACCAAAAGATTCCTATAAAAAGGCATAACAATGATTTCTTTACTCTAGATTTCATCATGTAAGATAATGTCCAACTTATTTTCACAACCTGAAATTTTATACCTCAGCAATTGAAGCACATACAGCAGCTGCTGCTTGAGTTTTGTGAGAAAGTTCACGAAGGAAGCGACCGAATTTACGAACAGCAACAGAAATAACAGGGACAACAACCAAAGCCAATACTAGAAATGATAGACCATAAAACAATGAGCATATTGGGACTCTAAAACCTGCATATTAATAGCTTCAATGTTCAAACTCTTACGTGTTAATTTCCAAGAAGTTGAAAACATGAAGGTCAACCCAATTAATGCAGTAGATAGATTTCTTAGGGCCTCAGAGAGATTTGTAGTTGCTGCATTCTTAATGATTTGGGTATCCTCAGATAGCCTACTAAGAAGTTCTCCTGTTCGAGTAATGTCAAAGAAGGCTATTTCCTACAAAATTCAACATTTTCCAGAAAGATTTTCACATTCTAAGAAAAAGGAATACTAGTCAGACTTTTTAGCTTTTTCTTCCCCTTTTTTTCTCATTGGGGGGTGTTACCTGATTGAGAAGATGTGTAAACAAATTCTTCCTTAAGCGAGCAACAACCCTCTCACTAGCAGAAGAAAATAACCAAGCTCGAATAGCTGAGCATACTGAACTGAAAATCACAATGAATTATGGATAAGTTCTTGAGTAAGTGAGTGACAAAAAATTTCTTAGAAGCCATAATACTGGATCAAAAATATAATTTAAATTAACCAGAAATATGTTCTAAATAGACTTCTAAATGGCAGACCTCACAAAGCAGATCCCAATTTACAACCTGAGCTATTAGTCTCCCCTTCTAACTGGTTTAGGATTTGGCAAGCATAACACCATGGCAGTTTTATATACAAGACAATGACTGCACATATCATGCTTAAGGTTAAAAAGTCTAAATGTTCATACCCAACTAAGACGATTGTTGTAATGTATACAATGGTGTTCGTGACTTCCTTCAGAGCTCTGCTTTTCTGTTCGGGTGTGTCAATATCTCCAGATACAATGTCAATAATCTTTCCACCAAATTTTGGCTACAGGATCAGCATTTCAAAGAGTGTTATCAAGTAGTAAAATCAACACTGAGTTCATGGACATAATTTCGCTTTCAGAGCTATGAAGAGATAGATAAAAATTAAAAACACAAAAAATGCATACTATCAATATACTTGACGTGGAAGCAATCAGAAGAGCAACGGTAGCAATTGTCAACTTCCCCACTTCAGGCTTTGCCTGCAATAGAATTTAGCTGTTGAGAACTTCAAAGCTTTTGGCAGGAAAATTGATGACGGCTTCTGCCAACAAAAACACCTACTCACTTACAAGTGAAAGTACTCTGCCAAATCCAACATTTGCAGGCTGAAATTTGCAACCATAGTCAACATCAGGTAACAAACACAAAAAAACTAGTTAAGGCACCCTTGGATAACCATTTTGTTTTATGTTTTTCTACTCTAAAAATTATACTTTCTTTCCTTGCAATTTATTTGGTATATTTTTCATCTTTTTAAAAATACATTTGAGTTTCTAACCAAATTTGAATGATGGCATGTGAATCGCTGGAACATGTGCAATATACATCTAACCCAATACCGAAATTTTCATAAGGAAATTAGAGCAAGATACTATTGAGATTCAGTTAAGATAACAAAACAAATAAAGGTGGAACTGTGTTTATTAGCTTAATTTCCAAAATAGAAAACCAAAACTAAATGGTCATAAAGTTAAAAATCCTTCGATCATAATCTTCACTTCAGTGAAGATCTAACAGAACCCATTACCGGGACAGCATCCCCATGCTCCAGGTCAGTCAACTCACGATCTTCCAATGGGCTCTTTCGCCGTCCCTGTAAAAAGGATGGAAAAAACAATCAATGAACACCCACAGAAACATAATCAACATTGGGACTCTATGAGCAACAGTAACAATTTATTCAGAAATTTCAAGTCCCATAACAGAAAAAAAAAGGGAGTAAAGAAGAGAAAGCGTTTCATTCACATAAGAGCCAAATCCATTTCTCCACGAACTCCATGGAAACGAAAATAGCTTACCCCACGATCAAGCAGCGGAACTCTGTGGCTTCCCATGACCCTAATCGTTGCAAAACTGTCAACAAAAAGCAACCGGGTAACAAAAACTTGAGAAATTAAGAACCGGCCAGCGACGGGGAAGACTGGAGTCAAGTTTTTGTGGAGTTTTTGCAAAATCCAAAAGGCCCAGAGCTTTGAATTTTATATGATTCTCTGCTGACTAAACTTGTGGAAAACTTTGCGAGGCCACTTATCCGGGCAGCGGTGTGATGAATGGGTGATTCGTTCACTTCCGTCCGCAAGATTATGGGAAACAGACAAATCCCAATTCCCTGATTAATCTCATTGTTCGATTTTCCCAGTGAAGGCTGTATTATAAATTCTAATTTCTACAGCTTAGGCATGTTTGTTTCGCCAGAAAATCAAATAAAATATTAGAAATCTGCCTCGATTAACTAATTAAGTTTTTAACATATTATTGATCGTTTTCTTCAAGAATCAAGATTACCATAAATTGTTTTATTCTAAAAAAATGTTAAATTTCGTTGAACAATGAACAGTCTCAAGGTATACTTAGTTGGGTTCGTTCATTCTTGAACAAGGTCGCTGTTCCCTAAAACATTTGCTTTCAATTTTTTATTTTTTAAAATTATACTTAATTAATATTATATATATATATATATATATATTTTGCTTTTTGGAAAGTACCGTTGAATTTAGTCAAACTTCGAAAATAAAATAACATTTTTTGAACAACTTCTTTTGTTTTCTCTTTTAAAATATGTTATATAAGACAAAGAAATAAAAACTTAGATAGTTATGTTAATGAATAAATGATACAAAATACTAATTTTAAATTTTTTCTTAATATAAATTTGTGTTTAAAGTTTCATGTTACCTTTGAATTGTATATGAATATAATCTTAATTAATTTAATCTTAATTAATTAAATGTAACTCAACAATTAAGGCACTTATCTCCGATCAATAAATTATGAATTTGAATCCCAACCATCCATGTTGTACTAAAAAAAGTTTTTAATTAATTACCAGTTAGGTCATCGATTATATAAATTAATAATTATGATGAAAAATTATAAAAAATAAACACTATATTTGAAATGACTTTTTAGAGAAATAAATAATTTAAAGAGACAAGGCTATCTAATGAAATATTCCAGTACTGTTGTTTGATGACAGCCCAAGATAATATAAAACCAGGCCAGAGTTGGGCCTTTTTTGTGGAGAGAATTTGGGCCTTTCTAGAGCATCTCTAGGCAGAAAGATCATGTGGACTGGGCTTGATTTGAAATAATGGACTCTTAAAGCCCAATTCAAAAACTGCACTTCCATTTTCCAAGTTAACCAAGAACTCCACAAATTAGCGACAGGAAAATTAATATCTGAATTGATCTGAACATGATTTTTAGATACACTTCATAAGTTTTTTTTTTCTTTTTCTTTCCGGGTGCTACATTCATTACTATAATTTATAAGATTGACCAATCAATCAACAAAAATAATATTTGGAACAGATTTTGAGAATATTTAAAGGTGGCAGGTATTTGAATGATAAAAAAAAAAATAATCCTGTCCTACATTGTCAAGATTAGATATCTAAAAAAAATATAGAAGGGTAATTATCAAAGTAGACCAATACTAGTCAACATATAACATAATGTTTAGTAACACTAAATAGTAAAAGAAAACTGAAATAATTTGTCACCTACCTGAGTTTTATCATAGGATTAAAAAAGTATAATATTCATGAAAAGGAAACCCTCAAAGTCCCATAATTAATAAATAAAGGAAATGAAAGTTTGAAAGTGTAAATTGGAAATGGGAATTGAGAATAACTAATGATATTTTCCCTTGGAAGCTGTAAACATGTCTCCAATAACCCAACCATTTTTGAGCAATTGAAACCTTAAAAACCCAACACAACCTTTGCTTTTTCAATATACTGTTCATTTGATGTTGCCTAGCTAAAGCATTTATTCAATTGTTTTCTCTAACTTTTCTAGACAATAACTAAAATCCAACTGTCTTTTTTCAAGTTCACATCTACATCTATTTTGCTTTAGTAGATACATTATACCTAATTTAATTTATTAGACACATGAATGAGAAGTAATTTTTCAAGTCGATTTGATCAATATCATAGTTTAATTACCTTCATAAAACAAAATCATGGGATGCTCACATGCTTGTACAAAATATTTATCTTTTCTTAAGCTAGTTTTGGATGCGTCATACCATCAATCTAGAGAGCGTAATGTATCACTCTATACACAGTTTCTCTAGCTATGAAAAACTATGAAACTTACCAATTTCAAATGCTTTCTTAATTAAAAGTTTGATCTTTATCCAAATTTGAACTCATTTACCCTAATAATTTCTTACTCGGTAATTAAAAAGTTGCACGTGATAAATTAAATAAAATCTCCTTAATAATTGAAATTCACATGTACTTTGCGAAAAGAGCACGTCTTTCATCTATTATTTCTTATATACATATTTCTAGAGAATACCGACATAGAAACAACTCTATCGTATTCTCATCTCATCTTGACATTATCTTGAACTTGATCGTTGGAGTTACACAACAAAACACTATTTTATTATTTTGCATACAGCTAGATGTATCATCCCTCCGTCGTGAAAATTTGTATTCATAAACACAAGAAATTACATAAAGTAAATAATGCACAAATGTTTTAGGTAATTTTTGCAAATGTTTCAATACACACACTTTGAATAGATTGAGGTTGTAGGGTGTTTACCAAGTCAAAGAAGCCAAATGTGTTTGGATTTGAAAAGTTGGTCTTGTTTTTCACATAAAACCAGTTGAGATGTCTCAAAAGATTCCAACAAGTTGACCTGGTCAAAGATCTTTTGCCTTCACCAAATTAATACAATACGTAATTGCTTTGCTTTATCAATGCGTTGTCCACTAATTGTACCTACATTACAACCTTTTTCATCGTTAATTTCTAGGTAACAATCCTAATTAATTAGGTACCAATGTTTCAAAATCTCATTCAAAATCAGCCACATACCTTAACCCGTTAAGTCACTAATTTTCGATTAAAAAATTTCGAGTTCAAATTCTCATCTTGGATGTTGTACTAAAAAATCAATTTCTTCATTTTAATTTTTAAAATTAAATTATAAATTTAGTCCTAATTCATATTTTAGGGTTCTGCTTTAAAATATTTATACCATATCGTCCCTAAATTTTTATTGTTGTGTCTATTTAGTATCTATACTTTAGAAACATTATAAAAATTTCCAATGCATTTTTATCTGACAAAATTTGATCCGAATTTGTAATTCACAGGCTAAAAGATTTATGTAATTAAACCTTTTAAAAGTTCAAAAACTAAACACCAGTGAACTTTTTATACTTTCTCAGCTAAGATTAATTCATATATATTGATTATATTACAATGGAACATTGAAAACATCATCAAATAATAATTAAAAAAAAAGGGCATCCCATTCAAGTTAGGAGCCAACTTAATTAATTTAATCTAAAATTTTCAAATGAGAATAGGAAAAAGAGTAGACTTTTGTGTCCATAAGCTGTCGATCTTTCCCAGACATTGTTCAAAGGCTGTCTTTGGTCAGCAACAGAGTTGACGTAGAGCCATTGTAATCCAAGTATTAAATGTCTATATAATTCAAATTTCCAAGCACATAAACTAAGATTTAACCAACTCCCACTTGCTAATTAAGGTAATTAATTCATGATTAATTAACCAAAACAACTTTTTTTTTTCTTTTATAACATAAACACATTGGATTCGTGATTTTACCTGTTGCCAAACAGACCCAACATGTTGAAACTCTCATCCATCTTCCTATGTTTAAAAACCAAACAATAACAGCTTTTATGGTCGAGATTATATATTGGCATAAACAAAATAGATTAGATTTTTGTTTTTTTCAATGTAGCGTTTTGAATATATTCTAAATTTTTTTTAAACAAAAATATTCTAAAAAATTAATGTACTTTTCAACAAAATTAATATATGGTAAGTTTTGTTGAACATTTAAGATCATAAATCATCTTTTTTTTCCTTTTCCCATTTTTTCTTTTTAATTTGTTTAGATGAGGCTCTAGAAAATTAAACCTGCACGTGAAAATATGGTGTTTGGATGCTAAATGAAAGGAAAAATCTTCTGAATCTAATATTAGAAGATCGAGAAAAAAAGAAGAAACTATTTATAGGCTTTTTTTTTTTTATGCTATGCAATAACTCCTTTTTTTCCCTACTTTTGACGATCTTAGTCATTTTTCGAGAATTATTATTATTATTATTATTTTGGAAAGATGATTTGTCATTACATCAACTTTAATTTGACTATGATTGTTAAATGCATTCTTAGAAAGTATTTGAGACTGGAAAATTTGTGTTTGGATTTAAATAGGAATGGTCTTAATACAATTTAAAGTAAATCATTTAGGCTCATTTTCCTAACCATTTCATTTTTTTTTTGTTTTTTTTCCTAAAAACTTTGTTTATTTGCTCAAAATTTCTTTGATATATTTTTCACATTTCTTAAAAACACGGTGAACTCTTAGTCAAATTTTAAAAACATAAACAAAATTTTTAATTTTTTTAAATGGTAGTTTAGGTTTTGAAAATATTTTTAAAAAGTAGATAACAAAATAAAAAAATACATAAATGAAAATAGTGTTTAGAAGCTTAACTTAAAAAAAATTAAGAAGATGGATCTTAATATTTTTGTTATGTGCATGAGATTTTGTTTGAAAATATTCATTATTTAAACTTTAGTTATATTTCCTTAAACATCAACGAAAATAATACTTTATTGAACTTTAGTTTTTATCAAACTAATTAACTCATACTAAATTTTGAATATTTATAATAATTTGAAGAGGATACGATAAACTGAATGTATAATAAACATAAATATAGAATATGATGCCTTATTATTATATTTAACCAATAATGAGTCCATATATTGTAGGGGTGAAGGAGAAATTATAAGTTGGGAATGGCTTGATTTGATAGTTTCCAAACTTTGTACCTTTGTTTCACTTAAATAAACGTGATTCTAGATTAGAAACATTGGATTCATAGTATTATGGCCATAATTACGTTTTTGTGACTCAAATTATTTCTTGTCAAATATGAAATGATTAGGGCTTAGAGAAGAAAAATGAGGGAAAAAAAACAAATTAAAGAATAATCTGCTTTAGAGGAGAGATAAAATTAAAGGAAAATAAGAGAGATGGAGAATATGATTGGAAGACAGAGAGAAAAAGGGTATTAGCTTTTTGTGTGGAAAAACAAATGCGTTTTGTACCATCAACTTAAAAATGAGACAATTAAATATATTTAAATAATAAATTATAAATAATGAATGAATAAATCACCATTTCACAGCATAGTTTACCTCGGTATAGTTTAATTGTTAAGATATATTGTCTAAAAGTTCAAATTTTCATCGACCTATATTATTAAATTAAAAAAAAAAGTTAGTAGCGATCTTGCTAAAGATTTAGGAAAATATTTCGTTCAAATCTTGTCTTTACTACAATTAAATATTTGATACTAAGAGAGAGAAATGTAAAAACAATAACTTTTATAAAAATTAATAAGTTGTCAAAATTTCAGTGAGGACAAGATTTGACATGCAGCCAAGTATTTTTTGAAAGATTTAATCGATTATTAACTTTTTATTTATATTTATTATTTATTATTATTTTGTCTATTCAAAATTGACCCTGCAACAGAAAAATATACCCAAGGCTAGCTAAAGAAATATCTCGTTGAAAGATGACAGATATTAACTTGCTACCTAACTCTCCTTGTTACCACATAATTTTATCTTATATATTCTTTGAAATAATATTCCTTCCAAATACAAAATAAATTAACTCATGGCTATAACTTTCCTTATGTTGGACGAAAAAGTAAGGTATAAGAATTATGCTCCAAACATAATTCAACTGGTTAAAATAGAATTATTATTATATGTAATTCAACTGGTTAAAATAGAATTATTATTATATGTAACCGAGACTAAGATAGAATAAGTTTGAAAAAGATTTTTTCTTTGTAAGAAAAAAAGTTTGAAATGATATATTTTAGCCCATATTAAATTTTTTAATTGCAATATTCTTTGCCTCCAAGAAGGCTCAAACTGCCTGGCCAGCTCTCTATATATACTGTTAGGCCACGCATTTCGTCTTCACCAACCCCTCGCTCCATCCATCCAATTTCTCTCTTCTCTCTCACTTCTCTTTCATATCTCTCTCCATTTTCAGGTCTTTTTGTATTTTTTTTATCTCTCTCTTGCTGATCTTGCTCTTGAACTCCATCGATCTCTCAATAATGTCTTTGGAATACGAGTTTCTGTTGGTTCCTTCATCTGGGTTTGGCTCAACAATGGCCAATCTCCATCTCTTGCTTTTCTTTCTTCTCTTTGTCACAGTGTTTGCCCTCTGCCTCAGCCCCGGTGGGCTGGCTTGGGCTCTGATTTCAAGGCCAAGGAACAAACCCATCATTCCTGGGCCTTGTGGCACCCCTTTTCTCGGTCAAGCTTCGGCCTTTACTTCTTCTCTCACCCATAGAGTGCTTGCCAACCTCGCCAACACCTTAAAGGCGAAACCTTTAATGTCATTCTCAGTTGGGTTCACTCGTTTTGTGATCTCCAGCAACCCCATCACTGCCAAAGAGCTCTTGAACAGCTCGGCCTTTGCTGATCGCCCAATTAAGGAGTCGGCTTACGAGCTTTTGTTCCATAGAGCAATGGGTTTTGCTCCCTATGGGGAGTATTGGAGGATTCTTAGGAGAATCTCAGCCACCCATTTGTTTAGTCCTAAGAGAATTTCAAGTTTTGGGGAGCTGAGGGGGATGATTGGGGCTAAAATGGTGGACCAAATTGAGAGTTTGATGGAGAAAAATGGGGAGGTTGAGGTGAGGAAAGTTTTGCATTTTGGGTCGTTGAATAATGTGATGGGGAGTGTGTTTGGGAGAAGTTGCGGATTTGGTGATGAGAGTGAGAGTTGTGAGGTTGAGGGATTGGTGAGTGAAGGGTATGATTTGCTGGGGAGTTTTAATTGGAGTGACCATTTCCCTGTTTTGGAGTGGCTGGATTTGCAAGGGGTGAGAAAAAGGTGCAAAATTTTGGTTGGGAAAGTGAATGTTTTTGTTGGGAAAATCATAGAGGAGCACAGAATGAAGAGAAGGATTGAAGGAAATTATAATGGAAATCATCATGATCAGATCATCAGCTCTGGGGATTTTGTTGATGTGTTGCTTGATTTGGAAAAGGAAAACAAACTCACTGACTCTGATATGATTGCTGTGCTGTGGGTAAGTACTTTTTTTTCTTTTCTTTTCCATGTGAAGTTGTCCAATATCTCACTCTCTCTCTCCATATATATTCTTTGTTTGTTTTTATGGTGGATGCAATCTTCCACTAAATAGGCATTCGTACACATTCAAGAACAAGCCATGGAAAAAGTTGATCATGTCTCAAGAATCAGAATCATTTCTCTTTTTCTTCTTTTCCCATTATTTCTTGTGTTAATTGGGTTTCCCTCTTGATTCTATTAAGAAAATGGTTAAGCTTTTGAGCAATAATTTAACATAATTTTGGATTCCGTTTCAGAATATCATTTCTAGCAGTGACTTATTGTAATCAAATTTTTGAATTTAGTGGTAGTTTTAACAATTTGAAAATTGTAGGAGATGATCTTTAGGGGCACAGACACGGTGGCAATTCTCTTAGAATGGATACTAGCAAGAATGGTTCTTCATCCTCATATCCAAGCCAAAGTCGAATCTGAAATCGAACGAGTGGTTGGAAATAACCGAAATGTTTCAGATTCTGACCTACCAAACCTCCCCTATCTCCATGCAGTTGTGAAAGAAACCCTAAGAGTACACCCACCCGGGCCGCTCCTCTCATGGGCTCGGCTCGCCATCCACGACACCCACATCGGTGACCACTTCGTCCCGGCTGGGACGACCGCCATGGTTAACATGTGGGCAATAACACACGACGACCAGGTCTGGGTCGACCCATTAATATTCAACCCCGAGAGGTTCATGAAAGAGGAGGTGTCCATAATGGGGTCTGATCTTAGACTGGCGCCATTTGGTTCAGGAAGAAGGGTTTGTCCTGGTAAAGCCATGGGGTTAGCCACAGTCGAGCTCTGGCTCGCTCAGTTGCTTCAGAGCTTCAAATGGGAGGTGGGTCCTGAAAATGGAGTCGATTTATCTGAATCTTTGAAGCTCTCCTTGGAAATGAAGAAGCCTTTAATCTGTCAGGCTGTTCCTAGGGCTAAAGCTAAAGCTGGTTGAGTGATCACAAGAACTTTGGTTGTGGGGTTGTGGGGTTGTGTGGTTTCAGTTCAGCCATGATTTTGGAGTTTGTTGCTTATGGAGATGGATAAAGAACAGTAATATTTTGTTTAAAGGGGCTTATTTTATGTTATAAATGTGTTTGCTTTTTTTTAATTAGGGCAAAAGTTTGGATATAAACAGGTGTTGTGTGGCTGTTGGGTTAGTGACCTTGGTGGCTGTTGTGTTATGTGTGAGTAAAACTTACAAATTATGTGTAATGTAATCTGTGTTTTCATGGAGCTAGGGCAAACTCTCGTGCAAGTGTACACATGTTTGTATTGAATAAAAATGTGATCTATTTGTTTTTGTTTCCGTTAGATTTGTAAGTAGGACCAGCAAAGTTCCACATTAGATAGGGAAGTGAATAATCATGACTATACAAGATAGGACAATTATGTCGATTGATATGAGATCTTTTGGATGAAACCAAAAGCAAAGCCATATCGTGAGAGCTACGCCCAAAGTGAACAATATCATACCATTGTAATTTTGTTATCTAATGGGGTCTTAGATATCGAAGTTATGTATTTTGAAAGTCTAGAAACCAACTATTATGGATGGGCTCATTAGTCCTAAGAGACCAAGGTAAATGAAAAAAAAATTAGAGGAAACGAAATCAAAAATCTCAATGATGGCTACCTACGAACTTTGTAATTATTAAAGGATCAGACAGCTGTCGTGTCAGATTACTGTTAATAAGATTGACGATTAATGTAATGAAAATTTTGATTCTCTCATCTATTGATTCACATCCCTTAAACGGATCCTAAATACTATTTTTCTTCAACAAGAACTAGTACGCCTGTTTTAAAGCTCAGAGTAAAGCCGTGAAAATATTCTTAGCCAAAATATGAAAGGATAAAAGAAATGAAAACAGATCACATTTATTTAACTAATTAATGGCAACCTAAATCTCAACTAGATTTAACATAATAATATTATATCATTTATACACACATTTGCCACATTAATTGGTTCACAAAAAATAAAATAAATTATATATTCCCTTTTAGTTTTTCCAATCTCTCCTCTCTTTATTCGTCCTTGGCATATGATATCGGTGCAACTTTAACCCCTTTGAATAGGCTTTTGAGAAGGTTAAGAAACCACACATATATCTCTCTGATTAAACTCTAACTAATTAATATTATTCTTTGGATTAAATGGAATAATTATGTGAGTAAATTTGACGTCAAGAAAAAAGTATATTTAATTACAGAGAAACATATATATATGAAATCATTGAGGAATGAGAACCAAAAGCAAAGTAATAATATGATATGTTCCCCCTTTTCTGTGATCCAAATCCCTCCCTTCTGCACAATATAAATATATATATATATATATATATATATATATTATATCTAATTTTTACCCCCATAAGTTTTGCTGGTGAAAAGCTCCACTGCTTTTTTCCCCAAAATTATTAAAGAATTATTCTGGGAATTTCTTTGAATTATATCCAATATAAATTCAAAAGCATTTCATGTATCATTTTTCTTTTTCCTTTTGTTTATGTTATTTAATTGTTTGGATACTGCTTGTAATTTATTCCTAAATGAGTGCAAGCTGCACTGCACTACAAAATGGCATTTTTTTTTGGTGATTCCCTCTCTCTATATATAAATACATGACACATGCATGCAACATTTGAAAATGTGGGAACATGAAGTTTTATTAACATTAGAGGCCATTAATTTGAGAGAATCCTTTCAACTATAATTCCAAGGGTGAAAAGATATTGTACATATATATATATATAGATATAAAAAGATATATATATTATCATGACTTATTTAATATTAATATAAATAAAAAAAAAATAGTACGATGGAGTGGAGCACATGAAGAAGGACAATTGGATTAACGTTGTTTTAAAATCAGTGACATTTGGAAATTTCAGTCATATGATTAAGTAATTGTGAAGAGAGGAACAAGGTATGTAAGATTTTGATGTTTAAAAAGAGGGTTCAAATAAATATTTGGATATGATTTTTGATTCGGAGATTTAGAGATCTTTGGGATATATACCAAACTTTTGGGTATGAATATATATGTGTTAATAAAGTCCCTTTGGTAGCTCAAGTATCAGTTTCCAATGGCATAAAATCTACTTTTTCAGGCAGTATTAAGTGTTAAGTATGCTTAGATTGGTTTAAAGGAATATAATGTAGGGTAGTCTAAATTGATTCTTTTATATATTTTATTAATAAAGTTAATATAGATCAATACTCTTACATGATCAATATAATTTTTTTTTTGAGTTCGACAACATGTACGGTAATTAAGATTTTGAACCTCCAACCTTTTAAAGCGAGGTATATGTCTAAGTCATGGCCAATTGGTATATGTCAATAAAGACAAATATTACCTTGGATTTATTCTAAGTTAGTTGAGGCATAACTATATTAATTAATTTGATTTATTCTAAGTTAGTTGGGGTTTTAAATTTTCCCAAAAAAGTATTTATACATTTGTAAGGATTCGATGCAGTGGAAGATATATCGGAGTTATAAATCTTATTGTTAGTATTTTTTTTAGTACAATATGTAGAGGTAGAGATTTGAACTCACGACCTTTTGGTGTAAATATCCTTCCTTGAATAGTTAAGCTATGCTCAAGTTAACCTTGTTATTAGTATTTATATTCATATGGATCGCAAATTGATGAGTTTTTAATATTTCATTGATATTTATATGGATATCAGGTATATCACAATTGATTCTTAATACTGATGTCGAACCCTCCCATTTAAATACATCGATGGGTATATCGAGAGTACATATCATAAGATATTTTAATCTTTGTGTGTATTTGTAGCGTATTTTCAACCACTCCAATTAATTAAATTTGTAACTTTTAGGTGTAATATGATATCAAATACACGGAAGAATAAGCATATCTCAATTGCTTAAAGACATATATCATCAACCAAAAAGTTAGAAATATAAAGTGAATCTATTCATCTTCTTTTAGACCCATTCAAAGGGGTCTTCTTTCAACTTGCAATTAAGCAATATACAAATTAATATATACCATGCTCATGCTCATATTCATATGATGCATGATTTGGATTAGAAACATTCTAAAAGGTAAATAAAAAGCTTGGCTTTTCAATACTATTTTTTGAATGGAAACTTTGAACCAAGCATAATCAAAAGAATAAGAGGAGCCCACAAACCTTTTCCAATTTTTTTTTTAATTAAAATTTCTTTGATCATATGATTTCTTTCAAGTATACAATCAATTGAAAGCATTATAAACCCTAGTTAGCTATGGCCTGGAAGCCACACAGCTACAAAGGGGCAACATATGAGCCAATCATCCATCTCTTCCACCACTCTTAATTACACACAAATCCCCCATTTTCTATTAAATAAAGTTTCTGCCTTATTTTAACTTACTTTTTTAGCAAAAAAATAAACATTTTTTACATGGAAAAAAAGGGCCATTCTTCTTCATTTGATATATTGCATGCGCAATAAAGTGGGAATGTGGCAGCTTAGTCATAGTGTTTAAGTTGCTAATCATGTTATTAAAGCTTCACTAATATATGGTGAACTTTTTATTTGCTTTGTTACATCACAATGAGAATTCTTCTTGTATATATCTTCCAAGTTATTCACCGTATATTAAACCCAAATTGACCATACGAATATATTTTTTTTCCCTTTAAAAGTAAAAAATTTTGGAATTAATAGAGATGGGTGGGATTCACAGTCATTGATTGGGAAATGCCATTCCAAATCTCGATTCCCATCTTCAAAATTAAAACAGGAAACAAAAAGAAGAGATTTTGTGCTTAATATTTATTATATAATAAGGATGAAATCCAAATCTTTAGGGAATTTAATTAAGAAATCCATATTTAGGCTGCTTCAAAAAGGATTGATTTCATTCTTTGAATGAAGTTGTGGCCTTTATGGAAAAAGTTGGGGTCTCAGCACACATAGAACATGATTAAGCCTTTTTAAGCTTTTGTGGGATGGATTAGTGTTATGAGTTTCCCACTTAAATTTTAATTTATAGTAATATAGTACATTTACCTAATTTTTATAAGAGTCATCATCTTCACCATTATATATAACAATCATGGCAAATAGTGATAATCACTTTGAAGATGATTGAGATGTGTGAGCTGAGACGACCGATCCATATTCATTATATAATGTGCAAAGTGCAAACCACTCTATCTTTAAATATTTATATTTATATATATATTTATATAAATCCCAAAACATGTCTTTTGAACAAATCCATTCGTAGTCGCTACTTATTTTTTTAAGTGCGGAAAAGTATTCGCTCGATCTCATGGAGTCTCTGGATTACATCGGTTTAGAGGTTTCAAATTTGAATCTTTGGATGGATTTATTATAAAAATAATCTTTAATGTCTCTTAGGTTCGAACTTTGGACAGATGTCAATCGTATTTCAAATATAGAACAACAACGCTAAGTAGGTAAAATTACTATGTTATCAAATATTATCATTATAATTTATAATCAATACTCTATTAAAGTGGTAAGTTGAAGTGTCTGCTTGAGCATAATTATTTAAATTATATATCTCTAAATCAATAGGGGTCATGAGTTTGAATCTTTCCCTATATGTTGTATTAGGATAAAATTGTAAATTCAGGTGAAAAATGGAAAGGTAGAGATATTCACAAAAATAACAAAGTTTGAATTAAACTTGAACTCAAATGTAATATAAAATATGGTAAGGAAAATCAATTTTATGCCACATTTCAAGAAAATGAAAATTGTGACATTTATTTAAATATATATTAACTTTATGTTACATGGTGTAATTTCTGGAAAAGATAATTAAAGGAGGACATGGGCCAAGGATAGAAGCCTTTACTGTGCTAGCAATAATGGAGACAGGTTTTTTTTAAAACATAAATGGTACTCAATAATTATAACCACAAAGACCAATGATTAGCTGCCAACCACATAAACTTTATTCTAATGCCAAATTAATTTTATTTATTATTATTTTTTAATTTTTGTGATGTGTACACAGAAAAAGGTGTCTCCATTGAGCCTATAATCTTTTTATGTTTGAATTTTTGCCCTAAAATATGACAATCCCACGTTAAATTTTGCAATGTGTATCGTCACAACATTACAGCTGTTGTGGTTTGTAATATATTTTTGTTTAAATCCTTCTTTGTGGATGAATTGTCACATTTTATTTGGTTTGATCATTAACGTGTTAGTAGTGTAACAGGATTTTTGTTAGATGCATGATGGAAATATAATCGAAAACATCAACGAAAACAAAATTTGATGTCAAGTTCATAAATAAAACTAGCGTATTGGAAAATATAAGATCAAATTAATCTAAGATTTAAACCTTGATAACATGTTTTAGTAATTTTTAATAAGTTTAGAATCATAAAGTGTGAATTTGAATGGCACGTGTTTAACGGTAAGTTTATGATTTGAAAAACTAGTATGTAGTATGAGTTTATAAGTCTCTAAACTATATATAATATGAATTTACAACTTGTGAAATTAACGAACTAATAACTTAAGGTAAAACAGAGGCGCATTTTAGACGTAAATTCAACTTCGTCTATGCTAGTTTTTTTTAGTAACTAATAGAACTATAGGGTCATGATTCCATTTTTTCTTTTTCTCTGCTTCTTTTTTATTAGGGAAAGTGAAAGTAAATTTAGGGAAACAAATCATGTCAATTAAAGTAAAAATGGATGGTAGAAAGAGCATGAAATCTAGTGGACACTTGCAATATATAGTGCGACAATTCTGTTAGGACTTTGACCACTTCAAAACATAAATAAATAGAAATATAGTTCCAAAAAAGAGGACCTATGGACATATTCTTTGTTGATATAAATTTTGCTCACCACTGAAATAAATTAAGGACATATTCGAAGAAATTTTGACTCGGACAGAAATGTGATAATCGTGACAATTTATACTATTTTATTTTTCCTATTTCATTCTCCTGTCTCTACATTCTTCCAAATGAAACTGGGTTTTTTATCCTAAATAAAAATGCATGTAAGAAAGAGGAGAGAGCTAACATATAATCTTAGACAACGGAGGGACCAAAGTTTTACATGATGATACGTGGGAATTATTGTGACAAGAAAAAAAGTGAAACAGAACATTTGAAAGTACAAATACCAAAATAGAAGTGGAAAACATACTAAAATTGGATTTAACCCTTTTAAATCAATGTTTAAGCTAATTTTAACAGTTATAAGCAGAAGACATCCAAAGTTCTGTTCAAATAAGGTAGATTATTCAATGCAGACAAGACATGTACTTAATTTTTTGCTATTGAAAATGACAATAAGATGAACATGTTTTAGTGTGATGGGCCCCCTGTAACTTGCTTTAATAGTTAAACAGTATACATAGTTTAAGGAAAAAAAAAGTAGTTTCTAAATTTAATTCAGATTACTAAGAGGTCCTTGACCTTCATGAGTTGAATGTGCAAATCAAAATAATTATTGGGCCTTGGCCATTTATACTGTCAAAGCCCACATAGCCCTGACTTACTGGGCTTTGGCCCATTGATTAAATAGAGAGTGAGGGCCCATCACAGCAAGGAGGCTTTTCCATCTCTTTTCAAGAATTCATGAAATAGAGTAGTGATCAAGATTTAATCTTTGCCTATTTCACGCATTATTCAGTCCATCTTGGATTGGATGATGGAACAATCCTCATTCTTTTCTCTGTACTGGAGACTGGAGACTGGAGACTGGAGACTAGAGGGATTCCTTCCAAAAGCGTATCGATTTATCGGTCCCGCAGGAAATGAAGGCCGACTCTGTTGGTGAGTGCTCGAGCCACCGGGGCACGCCAACGTGGTTCGAGGGCCACCTTGCTACTCTCTCTGCTGTCAGAGCATCCCAAATAACGATCTACAAACATTCAAATCTTATCAATTCAGATCCAAAACATAGGCTAGCAAAGAACATCAATGTCACAGTTTTGAGGAGTGAAAACAGAAGCAGGATCTACCTCATTGCTCGGCTCGTCTATCGATAGCACAAATTCCTCAGTATCATTGAAGACAGCCTAATAAGAAAAAGATTGAAACTTTCAGATGGAAATGAGAACGGTTGTTCATCAGAATCTTGCTATTACAATATTGAGTATTTTCTTTAAAGAATAGATCATAGAAACTTGGGTTTTGGGTTTGGGATTGGGTTTGTGTACCATAGTTTCAATATCAAGGGGCTAAAAGATTTTCAAATATACATGCAGATTGTAGTCCCAGTTTTGGTAAATCTCAGGAGCTGGTGAACTTTATAAGAACCAATATAAAGGCTTTTCGTCGAACTGAAGCATGAGGCAACATTTACGGTTTTCAACCATAACTAGAACCATGAAAATGTCATAAAGATGCAAGTTAATTGACAGATGACATAAAGCAAAAAAAAGCCATTTGAAATGAAACCCTCAACTGACCTGACATCTCAATTGCATATGGGTAGCTCCAACATATTGTTTGACCAGTCTCCCCGTCCCCACATCCCAAAGCTTTACAGTGGAGTCCTTCCCACAAGAAAGAACGAACCTGAGGTATCGATGATCAAGTCACTGAGAAGAACTCCAGAAACCAATAAAAAGATTCAATATGTTCTCTCTTAGTATACTTTTCAAGTCACTGATTGTCTGAAAGTAAATCAATTAAGTGAAAGATTGTTGCACCATTTCAACAGAAACTTCTATATACTTGACAAACCATTATGATTGCGGCTACACTGATAAAATTGTTAAGAGTTTACAGCCACTATTGCAAGCTTACCTTTCATCTTTTGTAAATTTTGCACTGGTTGCCTCAGCTGCGGCATGTGCACTGGCGATTAGGCGGATACATTTAGCACTAACTCCATCCCATAAACGAACCGCACCATCCTTTGAAGCAGTGACATACATACTACCTGTTGCTGAATACCTGACCTGTATGATGATCATTGGAAAGCTTGAACTGTGAGAGTTCCATCTAATAGGATTTGTATTGCAGATAATTTGAAAAGTCAAGTTCATAGCACCTGATTTATGGCTCCATTACTTCCTATTTCCGGAACATTTGCAGATAGAAAGCACTGAAAAGTATTGACATCATATAGGTGGGCAATGGGATGATCCGTTCCTGGAGTTTTTGCCCATGTCAGTGACTAGCCCCTTGAGGTAAAATGAGGCCCCTTATTTGGTTTCATTAAATTTAGGTCTAGAGACTATAGATAGTTGTGGTGAAACTCGGACAGAGCCAGTATGGCTGTATGAGTAGGACCAAAAGCAAAGCCAAAACCGAGTTGTTGGTTTTGGTGGGTGGATAGCTTGCTCATCCAGCCCTCTATTGCAATGTTTCGTTCCTTTTTAATGGAAGTCTTTTCATCAAAATAAAAGTCAGTGAAACGGGAGGGAAAGCTAAAGCTTTCCAATAGAACTCAAGTTTAAGTTACAATGCAATTTAATTAATTTTTAACAACAAACAATAAGTACTTGCATGCTTTCAAATATTAGAATGCTTAAAACAGTTAATATATCACTTAATGTAGAGGAAGAAGACGATACCTGCTAAAAGATAATCTCCTGAGGGATGAAGAGATATAGAACGCACGTTATGGGTATCCTTAATGACAAACAGAGGAAAAAGGAAAAATGTAAGAGAATGCCTTCTGAATAAAAAGAAGTAAAATCTGCTGCAGGATTTGAAAGCTGCAGACAAAAATAAAAATTAAGATACAAGCAAAACCTGGATAACTCTGAATGCTTTCTTTGCAGTCAATTTGGAGAAGTCAAAGAATCTAGAAAAGCAAACGCATTGTACGAAATTGCAAGATTAGCTGTACTTTATTTACCAATAGAGTAGGTATCTTCAGAAATAGAACTATAAGCTTACAGATGGCAGAAGACAGACATGACTTCTTGATCACATTTAGAAATTCTTGATCACATTTAGAAATTTGGTAATCGCAAATGAAATAATACTAATGACAATAATAAGGTACGGAGCTATATGCTCGTGCATATGACCTCAGACACAACAGGATCAAGAAAGAACCATACTTTATTGTGTGATCTTTTGCACCAGATATAAGAACAGTATTCTGAGGATGAAAATCCAAATCATTTATTGGCTGCAAATAATTAGGAGAAAGTATCAGATATCACTTATCAGTGGAGTAGAAAGGGGAGAAATCTCTCGCCACTACAATGATGGAGAAGAAAAATCTTATTGATAATACGGCAACATACGTGAAGTTAGAATAATGATGAAGAAAAGAACAGTGTAAAGAACTAAAACCCTATTACTGATACAAGATAAACTATCCATGGTGATAATGACCAACTTGAGGGTGAAAACTTTAAGATGAAGAAAAATCTCCGGAAGGAAAAAACTATCAGCATAGTGTATTGATTTTATGAATGTGATGGACTAACTTGAATGTGATCATAAAACGTCCTTATAACAGGTCGGACAGGACCATCTTTTGCATCTGGCAGCATCATTTGCTTGATCTTTGCCACCTTATGAGGAAAAATGGCTTGTTAGTCAGATTCCATATTGATTGAAGTATCCCATCGAGTAACTTTAAGGTAAAGCATCAATACCTCAAACAGCTTTATTGACATATCCGCACTTCCAGTGGCAACAAATCTCCCATCAGGACTGAACCTTGCACATCTGGCAACATTCTAGACAAGTTTAAGCCATAAGCCCAGCAAGAAGATACAACAATCAGACCCAACCGTACATAAACAGATGCAGTAAATATGACAATATTATAAATCTATTCCTCCAGTCTAATATATATCTAATATGCATACGGCATACCATAATCGATAGATTCTGTCCAGCAAAACGAGATCATGCTATTGAAAACAAGTATAATACCAAGTACAAGTATGATATCCTTTCAAGAGGGTCATCTTTCTCTCAAAATCTAAGCCTTACCAATGCCAAACTTTAACAAGAGTTTACCAAATTTTCAACGAGCGTCTAACAATATAAAGAAAGTGTTACTTTTAGATTAATCACCTTATGTTCCGAAAGATGTCGAGTCTCATGCTTTGGAAAATTCTTCGATGACCCTTTTGTATCCTGCACAGCGCTGTATGGAGGAACCAAAAAGAAGAAGAAAGAGAAGGTTATTGAAGTTCCTCTGCTTTTCAATTCATAAGTCCTATACATGAAACTCGAATGAAGGACACATTTAAGCCCCTAGATAATCAAGACTTATAGCTCATTTGTAAAAGCTTTACAACCTGAAGTCGATGGCAGAAGTACGAGAGGCCAGTGCAGACCCATATGAAGTGGGCACCGATGAACCAAATTCGTACAATGCAGAAGCAGAATTCCCCCTTAACGTCTCATCTTTCTCCACCGCAAGACCCTGGTATCACCTTAATACAGAAACGCCCAGTAAGCAACCCCAAACTCAAAAGGGCTGAAAGGGGGCAGAGAGAGAGATTCTAGGAAGCAAATTCAGACCTTTGCAACAAGCTCCATAAGTTTATTACGCGGGACATCAACATTCAGAGGCGTCATTGTCGCAGAAGCAGCAGCACTTGCAGCCTAAGTAAAATACCATAGTTTTATAACTTATATAATACTGTTCCCTCAAGTACCAACACAAAATTACTTCCTTTTGATAGCTTCAATAATATTTTTCTCAGCAAATGGAAACAGAGACCAAAATCAAGAAACAAAACCTAAAATGAGTTGACCCAGAAGAGGAAAAGCTTGCCTGGGTGAGGTTGTGGTCGCGAAGATGAGCAACGATGAGAGAATTGAGTTGCCTATAAAGCTTCCCATCTTGTAGGGTCTGTTCGAAGCTGCCTTCCATCTCCTATGAAGCAGCGTCACCACCGCTCTTCAGTTCAGCACCCTCTATTATAACTCCCTGTTCCACTGTACTTTGGCAAATTCCACTGTTCAGAGCCCCATCAGAAGAAATATATGTTTTGTTTTCTTATAGTCATAGGCACAGAGGCATGTTGTGGTTTTAGAAAATTGAAGATGAATACGAAATAGAAAAACGTCTTATTAGAGAAATTGTAAATTCGGGACTATGGGATTTTCATCGTAAATTTACAATTACGATGGTAGGGATGTTCGGAAAATATTCGATCACCCCAAAAAAAATTCGATGAATCCAACATAATTCATATTGGTTTGGGTTGAATTATAAACTTGTTTTGATTGGGTCTGAAATTAAATAAATAAAAATTTTGTAAAATGAGTTTGTTCAAAGTTCACTTAAAATATTTAGATATTACTTTAGGACGACTTTTGAAACAAAATTTTAAATGTTTGTCTTTTTTGTATGAGTAAATGTTTTTATTAAAAAAAAACAAAATTTAAAGTTTTTGAAATAAATTTTATCGCCACATATTTAAACATCGACAAAAGGATTTTACTCAATATTATATAACGTGTAAATAAAATTTTAAGGTATTAGTATTTTTTCTTATACAATACTTTAAATGAGTGACTTGAATAACTCGAAGAAATCCAACTCAAAATATTTATGATGTGGTTGAATTTACGATTTAATAAAAGATTATTTTAGTTGTATAAATTTACAACCCAATAAATTGAATTGGGTCTAAAAAATAACCCGGTCCACGAAGACCCTATATTCTGGAGATTGTTTAGAATTGAAATTTAGGTTTGGAGTGGAGGATCTGTCGGTTCAATTGAATCAGTGCATCTCGGTTCAATCCAGTGTTGGATGAACCGAGACCAAGCACAAGCAGTGGCATTCTCGTTATTTACTTTCAACTCTCGCTCTACCATTGCCAAGCTACGATTTTTTCTGCTTCGGTGCCTCTGCTGCTTCATTCAACGGAGAAAAATGTGACTTCTGCGATGGCAAAAACGAGGGCTACCCATTAATTGTTTTTCCCTTAGATTTGATGAGGTAAGATTTATGCTTCGGAAGCTCATGCTACTTTGCTCTCTCGATTTTCTGGGAAATTTTCTCTGCTTCATTTTGGCATTTGCGAGTTTCTGATTCTCCATTCTGCGTCTGGTTTGTAGTTTGTTAGGATTATTGTTACGCTTCTAAAATCTGAACTCTAGTTAAACGTAAAACTGGTTTAACTTACTGCTATTAAACAACTCATTGTTTGCTAGTTTGAATCATGAATTTGAGTTTTCGACTTCAATTTTTTGCGATGTGATTGTTTGCTAGTAACTTGAGAGTGGCTTGAAGTAATGAAATCAATCGATTTTCACATACAATGAAATTTCAAGAAGTACATAATTCTGATTTCCTACTATTGACAATATAATTGGATCAAAGTTTTGTCATACTCAGCGATAATTGGCACCTAGCTCGAACTGAGAAGTTGTGAGTTCGAAACCTCTCCTCCACACATTGTACTAAAAATTGGATCCAAGTTCTATTGGACCGGATTATACTTTCCTGGGAAATGGAACTGATCTTCTATCCTTCCTGCGGAACTTCAGTTCTAAGATAATACTATAAGGAATATAGGAAGCAAAATGCAAGCTAGTGTTGACAATAGAATTGGATTTGCATTGGCTGAATTGGGCAGGAAGGGGTAAGAATCAGGAAAGGGCATCACACATTCATCACCATCAAAGTAAACTTTTCGAGGGAAAGCCCAACCCTGTTCAAATGTAAATGTTGAATCCTTCTGAAGAATCATCTCTGAGTGAACGTTTCCATTTGGCCCTGCTTGTAGCAGCACATCATTGACATATTTGAAGCCGTAGAACAGAGCTGTGTCATCTGCACGTAAAAAAGAAAGAAAATCCAAGTGAATGACCAAGAAAATATCTATCCAATGAGGTTAATTTTGTAGCCAAGTATGAGCTAATTGTATAGAGTTAAGATACATACTCTCAGAGATGAAGGGGGTGAGTGGCTTGTAGACAAAGCTATAAACCTCCATTGTGTTGTTGAAATTGGGGTGCTGGACGACAAGAGTCCATTGTGAATAGTTAAGTCCATAGTTGAGATTGCTGATAGTTATCTTCACCCGCCAATATCCCTTGTAATTCTCCTTAACATGCCAGTGAACTTGAGTCGGACAGTTATGTCCCGTGCACTGCAGCAATGGAGTAGTATCATTTGTAGGTGCATTCGATCCCGTAACGCTTTGAAGATCTGATTCGCCCCTGCATCAGGCTCCACTCCAAATGATTGCTGAATAGCTATTAACGGACAATTTGAAGAGGGATTAAAAAGGTGTGCATTCTTACAAGATACATTCCATCTTGCGTTGGCAGCCACAAGCACATGCTTTACAAGGAGTGATTTTGGAGTTATAGAAGGATGACATGGAGACACAGCAGGTTGGCGTTTCAGAAGCAAGGAACTGCGAGTAAGTGCATATCACATTCCAAGTCACTGCAAAAAAAAAAAAAAAAAGAAACAAAAGGGAGTTGTATGATGGGAGGCTATTGAAATGTGATAATGTGGAAAAATAACTTGTGGTAGATCTCTCATCCCTTTCAAAATTCTCATGAATTCTCCCTACCTTTGGAGTTCACTAGCAGTAAGTGCACATAAAACATGGATATTTTTTTTATAGTTTGGTGCAGTTATGATATTTACTCAATGCATAAGTTTTTCGACGACCATCAGATGAGTAGAAAGCTGACTTCGGAGCAATCTTTGCCTGGCCACATGTGTAACCTAGCCCTGGACCATACAGGGTGAAATTCTTGGGAAGTTTCACTGTTGTATTTGAACTACCAGAGTGACCAACAGTCAACTGAAAGGAAGACACAGCAGATGAAGGATCTTGTCCCCAAGATGCCAAAACACCACCTTTGCAGCACATAGCGACCTGTTTGTTGTAAGGAACACCTGGAAGCAAGTCAACTACTGTTGGATCTCTTTTGCAACTGTGTGGTATAGTTTCTCCAAATGTGGAACAATCTCCTTGATCAGTAGCTTCAGCTCCTTGTATGGACCAGATGACCTCTTTCTTTGCCCATACCCATCCCAAAGTCCATCCTGGGCTCATGATATGTCGATACATCTGATAGTTGGTTATCGTCACCGTTGCCTGGAAGTATGATGTTATTTGTTGTAGCACATTACTCATCAACCCAACCATATTTCATTAAAAAAAAAAAAAAAAAGAATTGTGTTCACTTTGAGCTCTTGTTTGAATCTGTATTTTATAATTTTTATTCCAAGTTTAGTATTGTTACGATTCAAGATGAAGATGTGAGAGTCCTATTAGGGGTATAGGAGAATATTATTAGTTGTTAGTGAAGGGGTATTATGGTAATTAGATTAGGGTGAGTTTGTTATGAATAGGAGTAGGAGGGAGAGGAGAAGGATATCTTGGAGAATTGTATTTTGGTAAGGAACTTGGGAGAGTTCTTTGGGAGAGAGATAGCCCTCTCGAAAGGCTATCGGTACATGTAATTATTCTTTGGTATTGCATTATAGTGTTCTTGTTAGGTTCTTGTATTCGGGTACCTAACAGAAGAACATGTTCCAATCCCGATTCGATTAAGTTGGAGATAGCTGCTATAGTAGAATATAGTTGCAGCTGCCTATTAAAGAAGAGACTTACCCCGTAACCATCTGCAGTCCAATACATGACATCCCATTTGATTTCAATGTTTCCATTCGGGTCCAGCGAGTCGTAAGCCACTAGAAAAACAAAGAAAAAGATCAGCATGAAAGAAATTGGAGCAAAGGAAGTCTGTTAGTATTATTACATCTTAGTGATAGAGTTCATTAGACTGTAGCTTACCTGCCAGAGAAATCAAAGATATAAAGAAAGTGGCTGATAAAGTTAGGCTTGTGTGTTTATCTGAAACCATTTCCCAAATTTGGAAGAGACTTTATTTACAAACAAATGAGGGGTGGAATTGTATGACCCAAAGGTTCAGAACAAGCCTTATATACTGCATTTTGGGCCATTTACATATGTTCTGTTGCTGATCAGGCAGTTTGAACTCTTCAACTCTATTGCAAACATCACTAAGATGTCGATTACTCATCGAGACTACATCACCGCTCTCAGAAAACTTAACCACAGAGTACTAAACTAAAAAGAGAGGAACACAGACAGAAAAGGAAGAGAAGTCAACCAGAGCTCACCATTTGTTTCACTTTAAATTAACATTTGCTTCAGCAAAGCTAGGAAAAGGAAGGTATATCAAGTTCCAAGTAGTATGTTGATAAAAGACTTTGGTTACAAAACAAAAACAATTTGAACAAGTCCCACTTCACCTTCAATTGAATACATTTGTATGGATATTTAATGTTTGAACCAATTCAAACCATTGCCAAATGTCAATAACTCTGTAGAAATTGGCAAATTGCTTACGTACGAAGGTGATGGAAGAGCATTCTATTAGCTCCATTTGGAACAACATATCATAAATTCACATTATGCCATTAGCCAACCATATGATGCTCAAAAGCCAGATATGTTCTAATTTAGTTCAACTCCACCTTATGAACTTACAAGGTTCTTAGATTAGAAAATATCTAGTTCTCCAGAGATGTTAGAGTTGGCACAATGAGGTTTACTGTATTAGCCTAGTTATGACTTGTGTGAGGAATACGATCTGAAGCCTAAGTTTATATTTGATACATTCCTAGACTAGAAATCATAAAATTTCATTCAAACTTCTCAAGTGAGTCACATATCTATTAAAAGTTTCTCGAAAGTTTGGATTTTTTCTGAGATGATGACTAAAAGGGTGGATCTTAGTTCATAAGAGAGTTGGAGATCTTCAGCTTTGATCCCATCCACCCATTTCCATAGACTTCCTGGAGATGAAAACATCACACATTGCAATTCAAACCAGAAAGTGATAGCTCTTTGGACCTACCAAAAATATTTTGGTAGCCACCTTTTTTTCCCAAATTTTTCCTTTTCAAATATAACAACTATTTTTAGAATATATTAATCATTGTAGATTTCTTTTTGTCATAAACTATTGGTTGGCTTCATAATAAGAATCAATCCATTTCCAACCTTAAAGTAAGATATGTAATTGATGATTTAGCTAAAATATTGACCGAAATAATTAGAGTAATTATTGACATATTGAACAAAAAACTTGCCTAGATTTTTCTTACGAATACCATCAAAATATTAAATAGACCAATACAAACAAATCGTACCTACGAAACTAACTGCACAACTTATTTCATATTTTTTGTGCCATTTACTATTTTAAAAAAAATTGTTGTTTCTTCAATGTTTAACTTCTGCAATACTCTATTTACGTATTTGGTTTGAATTGTAGTACACTAAACTGAAAAAGAAAAAATAAAAAAAAAACTTCTATAATACTATATATATTTGAACAAGTGGAATAGTAAACTATATCTTTTTTTTAATGGTTAAAAATACTATTTTGGTCTTTTTACTTCTGGTTTTTGTTCTTTTTTTTTAAATATTCATTTTGGTTTATGTAATTTCAACTTTAGTTCATTTTAATCGGTATATTTTTAAAAAGTGATTATTTTGATCCATCATAAAAAAATATTTTAAATAAAATCATGGTTACATATCAAGAAATATATTGAATATAATATCGTGTTGAAATTGTGATGGAAAAAAATAGAATTAAAGAATCAAAACAATTACTTTAAAAATATAGAAATCAAAATAAACCATAATTAATTAAAATAATCTTTCAATAATGTAGTTTTACGGGAGGGTGAAGGCATGGACATGTATACAGTATATCCAAGGAAATGACGGTGTGGGCCAACGTTACACTTTTTTTTTTTTTGCCCTTTTTTGGGCACATTGATTCGTGAAGAATGAGACGTTTAATTATGATTTATGAATGGGGTTGCCTTTGCCTAACTTTTTTCTCCACCCTACATGACTTGACGTTTTTTTATATTTCTTTTTTCTTTTTTCCAAAAAAGCCTCACGAGTCTATCACCTTTTTCTTCTTTACTATTTCTTTGGTTTAAATTTTGAATCCATATTTGAATACTTACATCTCATCTGGAACAAGAGGATTATTTTAGTCTCGGTAAGTCGATAACTAAATAAAATTTCAATAGTCTAACATGAACATAATTCAATGTTAATTGCTACATATTCTTTCTCTCGAAGTTCAAAACTCGAACTTTCACATTCTCAATTTGAATACAACCGTTGTTTAATTACCTTAAAACGAGGTCTCAAACTTAATTATGATTGTCTTATACCTAATTTTTTTAGTACTATTATACCTAATTAATATTCGCCAATTCAATACTTTGAAAAGGAAATGGTAGACAGGCAGAGGTACAAAATCTAGCCCTCTCAAACTTTATTATATTTCTAATTCAGTGTAAAGTTTAAATTTTTATTTTAGTTCGGCCCATTTTCATCAACTTCTATATTAGTGACTAGAAAAAGATTTTCCATATTCTAAAATTTTCTAGCCATATTTATATGCCAATCTTCTAACTTCTATTATCTTGCTACTGAGTCATGAAAACTACTTTTTTACCTTTCGTTTGGGCAAAATGTTCATCAATAATAAAACAACTTATTGCAAAAGTTCTTATTGGCCAACATTTTTCCAAAACTGAGGACCATACTTTTAACATTTAACCATTAGTCAAGTTAAAAGCATAAAAGTGAAACCATTCGGTAGAAATTTTTCTAGTACTACAGGAGTATCTATTTGTTGAACGGTAAAATACGACCTACCAAATGACACATTATACAAGATCATATTATGGACCTACCATTCTTGGTTCGGAAGTTAAACTGACGTAGTCGACTTGGGGAACTCAACTAGAGCTATCCTTATATATAAATTGGAGCTCTACTAATAGTCAATGCTAGGGCTTATGACAAACTATCTTACACACATCGTCTGTAACCGTCTAACTAATTCTAGAAACTATGTTAGTCATGGGATCCACCTGCAAATGTCTATAAATAGTCAATCATATTTATAATTTAATTCTTGGTATTGAAATTATAGATTAGAATCATATTAATTTGAAACGTCAGTGTATTTTTCATCTCTTTAAAATCTTCCTCACTAGTCGATCAAATTAGGTAAAAACACTATTTTTTTTATATCCACGCTACAATTTTATATTCGTAAGTATATCTTTTAACATGGATGAATCCCTCATCATTCATCAGATTCTTCAAATGATACTGGTACCGAGAATTTTCCAGCTCAAGGCATAGTAGTGGAAGCGTCGTGGAATTTTTTCATGACAGAAGTGTCAGATGCTCACGTCGTCGGTGCGCCACGTGTACGGCCGCGATGAACAAGATGACTAGCTTTTATTATTCCTGTCCACAGATTTTTTTCATATCGTACGGCAGAGAGCCACATGGATTCGCCACCGGCGGCTTTGAAGGAGTCAAATTGGGACGGTCGGCCACCACCTAACCAGAATTTGTCCTGACACGTCACCTCATTACCCCCATTTAATGCCGATGTCCACGCTGTCCTTTGGGTTTCTGCCACGTGTCCACTTTGAACCCTAAATCCACCTATGATTTCCACTCAAAATTACCTCTTTGTTACACCAATGTTATCAAAAGATAATATAATATAATGTTTCATCAACAATAATCTCTCAGATTAATTTTCCAAACTTCAAATTAAAATACTTGGGTTTTAAAATTTTTATCATATTATATGGTCCGTTGATGCACTTGTCCAGTTTGTTTCCATGTGATCGACACGACTAGGTTTTTTTTTTTTTAAAGGTACCGACACAACTAGTTTTTTCTTATAGCATGTGTGTAATAAATATATTATTTCAATGTTAATTATTAATTTTCGTCCCACATGGACATGTAAGGATTGGCTAGATTTTCTTTTATATTATTTTCTTCCTCCTTTTGATTTATAGTAAAATATTTTACTTGAGCAAAAAATTATTAGAATTTATGGGAGCAAATTAGAGAGAACATTTTTAAAATCTTAATTTTTTTACTTGAGCTTTTAATATAAAACAAACTAAATAGGGGCATTTTCCTTACTCTGTTCGTGTGCTGAACAACAAAGTGAAAGGATAGAACAAAAACTTACCTAATCATCATAGAGTAGAGTATTTTGTGAATTTTCTAGAAGTCAAATTCTTACACTCAGCATTGATAAAAGGACATGTCTATGTAGGACCGGTCAATTTATTATTTCTAGAGAGAGAAAAGAAGATATTAACTTGTTTTGGTGTCTAATTTTAGATGAAGAATTAGCTAGGTTGATCGCATATGCATAATGAAATGGTTGAAAGTATGTGAAATAACAACAACTAGGAGAGCATGATTGCAACTTACTGAAAAACAAAAATGCTAGATATATACTAGTACGATACCTGCCAAGCACACTCCAATACTAAAGTTAGTTTGAGTCCCACGTTTAGTAGAATTTAGTAAAGTATATACCTTTATTAATTTTTATCGTCATATATATAAGGGATGAAATGCTACAGGTCACAAGCTACCAATAGACCACATTAATCTTAAAATTTCAATTCATAATGTACCAATTACTCATAGTTTTTAGTAGTGACTACTATAAGATGTCTAGAAACTAGTTGCATTACATAATTTATATGTACTATGAGTGGCACCAATAACATTAGTACTATGATTAGTAGTACAAGAGTAAAATAGAACAGTAAGACTATACATTAACAAACTTCTACATTAGAACATCAAGTTTCATGCTTGATGTAATATTCTAAAGAAAAATCCGGACCAAATGAACTAAATTGGAAAAGAAACATGCAGCTAGAATGTGAATTATGAGCGTAGAGATGAGATGAAGCATGTAATCTAAAGTTTGAAAACGTATAAAAAACGTATAGCAGAGTTGATGCGTTTACTTCAAAATTGAAAACTGAATAGTCAATAAATTGGACTCTACTGTGTCATTCAGTGTGAACCTGAACTGTTCAAAACACCTCTTCTTCCACGCGCGCCCTCTCCCTCTCTTCTCTTGTGACGACCCACCGATTTCCCTTCAAATATAAACCCCTTCCCCGCAACCCCATTTCATTTCAAGCTCAAATTTTCAAATACCCCTGTTCATTTCTCTTAAAACCGACCCAAATGGCTGATCCCAGAGTTTCTCCGACGCCTCTGCTGAAGGATGAGCTCGATATCGTCATACCCACCATCCGAAACCTCGATTTTCTGGAGATGTGGAGGCCATTTTTCCAGCCTTACCATCTAATCATTGTTCAGGACGGTGACCCTTCGAAGGTCATTAAGGTCCCAGAGGGGTTCGATTACGAGCTCTACAACCGGAATGACATCAATCGGATTCTGGGTCCTAAAGCTTCTTGCATTTCCTTCAAGGATTCTGCCTGCCGCTGCTTCGGCTACATGGTCTCCAAGAAGAAGTATATCTACACCATTGATGATGACTGCTTTGTGAGTCTCTTCCCCTCTTGATTTCGGATCTTTTCGTTTTGTTCTTTCTGTTCTCTCTTTTACCCTGCTCGGGCTTTTGGATCTTATCTGATTTGGGGGGTTTTTTAAATGTTCTCTGTGTAGTAATTGTTAGTCTCGGAAATGTTGGTTTTGCCTTGCCCTGCTTAGGGTGTGTTGGTTAAGTTTTAGATTCTTGGATTTGTGAACTCTCTGCTTAGTTACAACTGCGACATGCATGATATTAGCAGTGTCTTTTGAAGATTTAAATACTTTGAGAAACTCGTCCGTCGGAGATCTATCCAGGAACTCTCCCGACATCATAAATCAATTTAGAATTTTCGAGTGTAGTTGACTAAACATATGGATCTGCTACATAGTAGGCAAGCAAGTGGTCTCGGATTGCTAGAGCTGGAATTCTGTCAGTTCTATCTGATCTATGATCTACAAGGTCTGGATTTGTGGATCCATGTGTAGATTTGTTAGTTCTTCTATACGGGGTGTTAATGTTGAAAAGAAAGTCTGTTTCATATAAATGGTGTCGGGTTTTAAACAGTTCTTCTATTTCCTGGATCATTCCCAATGGATCTGAGGTTTATTCTTGGTTTTGGTCTGCAGGTTGCAAAAGATCCATCCGGCAAGAACATCAATGCACTTGAGCAGCACATTAAGAACCTTCTTTCCCCGGCTACACCGCACTTCTTCAACACCTTGTACGACCCCTATCGCGAGGGGGCAGACTTCGTCCGTGGATATCCGTTTAGTCTCCGTGAGGGTGTCCCGACCGCAGTGTCCCATGGCCTGTGGCTCAACATCCCGGATTATGATGCACCCACCCAGCTTGTTAAGCCTCTTGAGAGAAATACAAGGTATAAATTTCTTGCATCACACTAGAGTTCAGCATTTACTTACCCAATTATCATAAGTTGATTGGTTAGCTGTGCCATAGGTATGTAGATGCAGTCTTGACAATTCCAAAGCCAACCCTCTTCCCCATGTGTGGTATGAATCTGGCATTTGACCGCGAGCTGATCGGGCCAGCGATGTATTTCGGTCTCATGGGTGATGGTCAACCCATTGGACGCTACGACGATATGTGGGCTGGCTGGTGCATGAAGGTACATTGTCATCCTTTAACCAGATGCTTATTTCGATCATTTCCATTCTTGTTTCCCATGTCTTGCAATACCCCAATCGAAGCTGATCATACTTATTTCGGCCGTTGGATTACTAGGTTATATGCGACCATCTAGGGTTTGGAGTGAAGACGGGATTGCCCTACATTTGGCACAGCAAAGCAAGCAACCCATTTGTGAACCTGAAGAAGGAATACAAGGGAATCTATTGGCAAGAAGAACTGATTCCATTTTTCCAAGCTGTTAAGCTCCCAAAGGAATGCACCACCGTGCAGGAATGCTACATTGAACTCTCCAAGCAAGTTAAAGCAAAACTCAATGGTGTCGATGAATACTTCGGCAAGCTTGCCGATGCCATGGTCACTTGGATTGAAGCATGGGACGAGCTGAACCCATCAGGCGGTAACAGTAAGGCTGCCAATCTGCCAAATGGTGCCTAGGACGGAGTAGCTCCCCAATTCGAGTTATCGATACATCTCGGCAGGTTTCACCATCGTTACCAGGCTTAGCATGCATTTGTTTCAAAACTGAGAGTATTGGTGTAGAAGTATGGTAGAGAATGTAGTAAAATTCAGTTGTCAGTATGAGCCTAGCCACAGTAAAAGAAAATGATTTCATATTTATATCTTTTAATTTGATGAGCATTAGCTATATTTCAAACTGGGATTGTTGCTGGGAGATTCAAATGATTATTTAATTTTGTTGAAGAAATTTGGTTTATTTTGTTGGGTTTTCCTTTGATTGGAATTGGAATTTTCATCTTTGGATTTTGAAATGGTAAAAAAAAGTGCATGTATAATCTACCCCACCAATACCAGGCCTTCATTTCATTTTATGAACTCGGTTTGGTGGAAATGATGAATTTAAAATTGGGGTGGATGTCATGATTAATTGAGATTCCCTTTTTCAAATTCGAACTGAAATTATTAACATCCAGCTGTTAGTGTTCTGAAGATTATTGGAATTTTTTAAATGGGCTTGTCTTGTTTCGATTATTGGATTTTTTTTTCCTTGTTCTATTTTCATCTTTTTTTCAAAATATAAATAAAAATATTATTTATAATTCTTGACTTATAAAATGCAGATAAACTTTTTAAAAGAAAAAATTAAATATTCAATTTAAAAATTAATTTTTATATAAAATTTTTCTTTTTTTAATTTAAACTTTCAAATACCAAGAAACGTTTCTACATTTTTTAGTACATGTTTCTATTTATTTTTTAATAAAAAAGAAAAAATTAGTTATCAAAGTTCTATCTTTTATTTTTATTTATTTATTTATTTTTGTTAGAAAATAAGAAGAAGCAAGAATATTACCAAATAAATCTGGCCATATTCTTGGTGGGCATGAAATCGAAAAAATTCAAAAATTGAACCGCGCATGCTCCTATCCTTTTCGACTTTGATTCCTGCAGTTGCATTTCGTACAGGGTGGAGGAGACAACTCAAGAAGCAAACCCCGCAAAAAATTTCTTCAAAACAGAGAAAAATCCAAGTCCTCCCTAAAAATCTTTAGCCATACCTTGAAATTTGATTGCTCTTCCCAAATAGACTGGATGAAACTAGTTTTAAGATTAAAAATATATATATACTGTAGGCATATGCAATGAGAATCTTAAATAGCACAAATGTCTGCATATTAATCAAAGGGCAGATCCCTGAGAACTACAATAACTGTGTGAACTAATTTTACAACGAAAATTTTCGGGATTCGACTAGTTAGTCACAAAATAAAAGCATCGATATTATGGCAACAGCAACAGAAGACAAGGTTAGAGGTACGAGATAGGAAGATTATACAATTTATTCTCTCCTTGACTAACAAAATGTACCATTGACTTGGGTGTGATGGGTTCACCTCCTTGCTAGACCCTCACGTCGTCGTCTCCTATGCAGAGTCCTGTTTCAGAAGACACGTTCGGTTTCAGTCAAAACTATAAACAATCTAACTCGATATGAAATCTAACAGGAAATCTTGCCCAGCCATGAACAAGAGCCTAATTCATGTTTGTAAAGAGAAGGGTGGTAGGTCTTTCACTCGTTCTTTTAGTCATTAGATGAGTGAAATGAAAGGACTATCAGAAGTTCCTTCTAGGAAAGCATATAATAGAAGTACGTCATCTCACGACTCATTATAGATAAGATGCAATATGTATGAAATTTGATCTCAAGTTTAGACCAACATAGAGGTAACTTAATAACTTTAATGACAGCTCACTCTGGCGGGCCGGTCTGACCCGATTCTTGTTATGAATTATGATACTGAACCTAAAGACAGAATCTACACTTCTACAGAACATTTGATCACTTACAAAGTCTCCATGAACCTGAGTTGGTCATAAAGAAACACTGTCATAACATAATAGGCAAAAGCAAACATGACAACATAGAATTAGCAATGGTGATCTTAGTAGATTTGTTGGGGTATTCTCCCCCCAGCACTATTGTGATGAAACTTCTGTTCTTGTCTAGCTAAAAAGGGAAGTCTACTCATTAGATTACTTTTAATTTGGACTCCTACTTTATTGATCTCACTGGTCTTGACAGCACAAAGAACAAGGTAGTAAATGCCAGTATACTTTCCTGATGATACCTTGTGACTGCCATTGTACTTGTCAATGCTTGAACCGACAAAGGAGAACCCAAAACCGAACGAGTATTATCAAAAAGCAACTATCGCATTTCAACAAGAAAAAGAAAAGACAAAGATTGGGGCCTTAGAGATCCTATGTCCCTATTTAAGCCAGAAAAAGGAACTAAAAAGGTTGATAGTGAAGATGGTCAAGAAGTTCCTATCTTCTCTTTTAAGTGCTCAGCTTTGTCTTCAGGTGATATAGAAAATGAAAATCTATTCTATTCCACAGAGAGCAAGTTTTGGCAGAATACTTAACTAAATGAAAAAAGTATAACTTTCTTCTTTATTTACCTGCATGGAATGCCTTTGATGTTCCACTCGCTGGAGCTGTGAAGAAAGTTGTAGCAAGTCAATAGTTGGAGTGCGTTCATAGGAAAGATTAGCCTTGGGTAAATCTGATCTATGGAGAACCCCATCAGGGATCTGAAAGGTGACAGTTCGATCGCTACTTTCACACGTCAGTATAGGACCCACTTGAGCTTCACTCATCCCCGAGGCGAACTTACTCGAAATCCCAGTTGAAGAAGCCTGTGAGCTCACTCCCATGAGCTTTTCGGAGAGTTCACTCATGCTGTAATTCGATTGACTCTCGGACATAATGAAAGCACGAGGCATGTGAACGATGGATGGATGGCTCGATGCACTTTGTGATTGAGATGACAGAAGAGAGAGAGCACAACCAGAGTCCGGAATTCCAGAAAGTCCTTGGATGGTTGATGCTGCATCATAAACTCCAAAGTCTTCGCTTGCTAAGGTAGTGTGGTGGAACAAAGGATGTGTGTCGATATGGGGGCCTCCCACATTTTGCGAATATTGGCAAGTTGTTTCGCTTGACATGTTTCCTGTAGGTGCTGTACTAGTTCCATTATCTTGAAAAGGAGGAATCTGTACTTCAAAATCATAGGGAAGTAAGGGAGATTTCATATTCAGATGCCTGTTGTTCAGTGAAGTTGCAGACATAGAATTATAATCATTCTTGCCCTCAACTTTTACACGCTTACTCCAATCATTTGTTCCAAACTTCTCTGGATAATAAAGACCACTAGACAGTATATCTTTGCAGATAAATGAGGTTGCAGTAAATGTTTTATCCTGAAATCTGCTGTCTCCAATACCTGAAATTTTCAATGATGCGGTGAATATTAACAATGTTACGTGACTAGATAACAGCATGGGCCAAAGACAAGGCCATAGGATTCACTGTACTGAAACATAAAAGAATTCAATATGCTTAGTGCTTTCAAGAAGATGAGACTAAAAGTAGCGAGTGGTCACTGAGAGAAACTAATATATGTATTTAGATAAAGCCTAGATATTGTGGTTAACAAATATAGTGAATCGATAAAGATTTTCAAAGATACTGTAAACAACATAATCAGATTCAAAGGTACACCTAGAATATCAAAACAAATAGATGAAACACGTCAACTAGATGTTGAAAGCATTAAAACAGCAAGGCAATTAAGAAGCACATGTTCCTGATGGAAGGCTGTCAGGAATCTTTGACTTTGAATCTCTCTAAAACTTTTGGTTGGGAAATAAATTAAAGCTGTGCAGTTCTCATTTTTTTTTCTCAGGGAAAACCTAAAAAGATAAGTCATAGCAGATATGTGGATGACTTAGTCAACTTTTTGAGGCTTAACCCAAATGAAATGCAAGCTGCAGCCAAGAATCCTGAAGAGAAGCAAAATGGTTAGTTTGTCAGCTTTCAACGTTTGCATTGAAATCATGTTTGGGATTGATTTCAAATTGATGAAAAACTATATGGCAATATAAAGCTTATTCAAGAAGAACTCTAATACCAACTGGGGTATGAATGGAGGGAATGGACAAACAAAAGGCAGGAAATTTTAGAAACCAAGAAACAACTCAAAGGATGATTATCATCATCACCCAAGTAGTTAAAAGAAAGGATTGAGCACTTGAATGACTCATTACTCTAGCATTCACCAAATGGATGCATGATTCGTAAGATAAAGAATCTTGAAGAGTTGCCCATCTTTTTCCGAGTTCAATCTTGTCAGCCCAATAAGGTATTAAATTGATATAGGATAAAGTTTTATTTCTGTTCCAAATTCCATTTTAAGCTAGAACTCTGAGCTTGTTAAATTCATCAGTAATAGGACATGTATTAATTCTTTTATCCACCAACCTTAAGCGTCTGGAAATTAGTAATCATATGGTATTTGACTACTGCAAATATGCCATGAGATGAGTACCCATGTATCCAAGAATTAAAAAAAAAAAGCTTGATTAAAAATTTTCTAGGTGTGGTATCAGATGTGATTCGGTTCGGTTCACACCCATGTGAACATAAAAGCAAATGTTAGTAAAACCTCATATACAAAAAATTCATCTTCCAAACCAGACTTAAACAAAGTTCAATTAAACAGCTGTAACACTTCACTTTCACTTTTTAAATGTGGTTGTTGGCTCGAATGATCCAAATGAAGCAAAAAACAAATAACGACAGTTAGAACAGAACTATCATAATTTTACTTCACTCCCTCCTTCCCACCAAAAAGGGGGAATAATGCATGAGAGGGTTTTAAAAAATAGGTTCACAAGAAGGGATAAAATGAGTGGTCCACATCCGACAAATAAAAAAGTTCATAATTCGTCAATACCAAGTAGGCATAATCTTGAAGTTTAATTGTCCTCTAAAGATGGAAATGATATTGGGAAGCTTCACCTACTGAGATTTAATATTAGTAAAAGCAGTAAATAAAAAATAAAAAAGGAGAATTTTGAAGGGCTTCACAATGATCAAACCTACCCTCTCAAGATTAAAAAAAATAACAAGTACAAAAAAGAAAAAGAAAAAGAAAATCCATGTTCATATGACTAAGTTGTGTATTGGTCCTAGAAAGAGACAGTGAGATAGAAAGATGGAGAGTTTAAGGATATGGAGAAATGAAATGACATATGCTGTAATACCATTATATGGTTGAAGCAACCTCTGAGCCCTTCCCGAGTGAAAACTGACTTGAGGCTTTCTTCGGCGTTCATTATGGCCTGCAAGACGCTTACGACAGCTGCGTTTACCATCATCAAATTCCGCAAGCAAATGAAACCTGGAGGTAAAAACAAGTCCTTAATCACGAAGGGATCTTAATAATAATACATAAATGATAAAACAAGGTGACGGATCAGGGTAACATATGGCTTAGTTGATGATAGACCCATCATAATGAGGAAAAAGCAATATCAACTATTCATAGTTGAATTAAAGATAAGAAAAGTGCACACTCCCCTCTTATGATTTCACAAAAAGACCAAAACGGCTGTTGGCTGTTAAGAACAGAATCATGATTTGAGGTGATTCCATGGGAGAGGTTCTGTGTAAGTATAGTTTTGTGGTGCTTTTGATAGCACTATTCATCAGTTGGAAAAACAATACAGAGAAAATGAGTGAAAATATAACCAACCTGCTACATTGCTGACAAAACCTCTGTTCTATGCCATTTACAATAACTTTTGCAGTCTTAGAATGAACGTCACAAACTTTATGCCTCTTGTGGTAGTCTTTAGAGGAGCTGAGATCCTTGTTACAGCCATAAACTTGGCAAAACGCAGTCTGGAAATTCACCCCTTGAGATCGCATTTTCTTCTGAGAAGTTGATGACTCAGTGGAAGACGAAATTGCAGCCCTCTTCGTGTATTTGGAACTGTGGGCATCCCCTTGATCAATAAATCTGCCAAGCTTCAAATCAATAAAAGATGAATCTCGATTGTTAGAGTCCACAATGGAGCCTGAGAGTTTTGAAGTGGACTCCTCTTCTCCAAGAAGTGGATGCGAGGTGGGCAAAACGAGATTCAAGTTTCTCCCTCCACCAATTTTGGTATTCAGGACATCACTGACAGAATCATCAGGTAATTGTTTCCCAACCATTTGAGGAAATTCCAGTTCCCCAAAGCTCTGATTCTCCACATGCTGAGCACCTGAGAGAAGCATGTTGTCCCCAAAGTTACATGGGTTCTTGAATTCCCAACCCAACAAAGAATATTTACTCCTCAGAGGTGAATTAGTGGTTGAATTTATCTCATCGGACAAAAATCCCTTTCCTTGAGAACCATAGTTCCACGACTCCATTATACAGCAAGATCAAAGCCTATGAACCTTCAAAACAAACCCACCTGAAAAAACAGGCCAAACACCATCTTCTTTCAAGTGAACTTCTTAAACCCAATAAACCCAAATCGTAAAAAGGGTTTTCAAATCATTAACAAACAGAATCTAGGTCACATTTATAACCATCAAAGTAGTCCGCATAATCCCCAGATGCTTCCCCCCTCCCCCCAGAAGCATAAATAGCAAGAAAGCCACAAAATTATCTTCCCCAATCAACCATCGGTTTGAAGCAATCAATCAATTGGGTGCAAAAGAGAAACCCATCATGGAGAATCCAGATACAGACAACTGAAGTGCACAAGACGACAAAAGAATGTCTGAATTTCACGTGAATGGAAGAGCTCGAGAGACAAGCAAGAATGCTCGGCTTAGTGAAGGAAGGAATGAAGTTAGAGGAGCTGCAGTGAGAGATAGAAATTGAAAGAATGGCTCAGGATTCAAGTGAAAAAAAGAAACAAAAAAAGGAAAAAAGCTGGGAAACGGAGTTAAAGTTGCCCCCAATGATCGGAGAAACGGAGAGAAATAGGGGCGCGGTGGGTTTGCAGAGTGAGGAGACCTACTTTAACTTTAAGAGCGAACAAAAACATTGTTAATATACTTTGGTACAAAATTGGCAGAGGTAGAAAAATCAAAAAGTGGGACTGAAACTTGCCAAATCCTTGGGGGAGTGCTGAACAAACAGAGGGGATTAGAATAATGAACCGCCAATGCCATTCAGACTTTTAAAGTTACTTTCTTTTTCTTTCAAATGTGCAGATATTTCTTTTGGTCACTGACCCTTTCTCCATCCCCACACCATATTCTTCATCAATATGAAAAAGATGGTATTTTTTTTGCCAATCTAATCTCTGACCATTAAATGAGAGCATGATCAATATTGAACAAAGTCTAATTATGACCTGCCCACATCCATAGGAAAAAGAGAGGGAAAAGAAAAAAAAAAAACAAAAACTAGGTGCCTAACTGAGTTGCTTTTGAGAATTGACTATTGTTTTAGGATAAATATGAAATTATGGCATGATAATTCCTTTCAGCCAATTATGTACCATGCATTTGTATACCACATGTATATTCTTTAAAAATTATGTAGATTGCAACTTAGAGTACGAAAAACGAAATAAATAGACATATCAATAAGACATCAAGAACACCAACAAAAAAGATCGAACATTCAATCCGTTTGAAATTTTAATTTTTTGTCCCAAAAATAAATCTTATTAAATTATTTATTTCTTATTTCATAGAAAAATCTACAACTTCTAAAAATGGAGATTTTTGTTGAAATACAAAGTCAAGATAACATGAATTAAGAAAGTTGTAAACAAAAATTTGAGTTATAAATATATATTTAGATTGTGCAAACTTCTCCTCTAATAAATTTGTTGTTTGTTTCCATATCAAAATTAATTTACAAGTTAGCACAAGGATGATATATGTGTTACTCAACTTCTAACACTGTTGTTTATAAATAGAAATTCATTATTCTTTTAGAGTAAGCTCTTTTGCTCTAAAACCTTACTTTTCGTTATCAATCCAAATTTTTGTGTATTAGTTATTGATCTTGACCGTTGAAATGACTTTGATGAAGCATAACTGGTGTCAATGTTGGATAATTTTTCTTGTTTGCAAGTGAAATTTTACTTTGGTGATACCGCTGCCACATCTTCTAAAACAAATAATACAGCGAAAGAGAATAATTTGTAGATAGTATTCCAATATCCTAATTATTTGTACTATTGCATTTGTCACTACACTATTTTGTTGCATGTGTCTTGTAGTTAGTTTATTGTCTTAGTTTTGATAGGGATGTTTTTTTTAAGATTCAATTTTTCTATTCCATAAAGTTGCGGTTTCCCAATATAAATAATCTAATAGATCATCTTATTTTGAATGTCTTAACAACACGAACACGTACCCGTTCTAATTGAAACCACAAAATTGGAAAATATAAAGGGAAAAAAATGCAATGTTAGCATCAATATGATATTATTGAAGACACATGCTATTAAATAAAGTCTCAACAACCTTTTGGAAAAATTGAGGCACTATTCATGCATGTGCAAGTCATGTGCAACACATCACCATAAGAAAGTGTAAATTCAAAAGGCAATCCTCCATCACAAAGAGATCAAAGCAAACAAAAAAAAAGTAATAATAAATAAATAAGGAAAGAAAAAGCAAGACTTTGAAAGCAAAATCAACGCTGTAGAAAAGCATGCAATTGCATTCATCACCAACATTAAAGAGTTGACCAAACCAGTTATTTTGGAATGAGAAGAGATAGACGACTCATTTTAATCAGGAGTGATTATCATCCAAAACTTAAAAAGCGAATTATATTAATAATAATTAATATCACGCCTCAAACAAATCTCACATCTCTTTTTGTTTCTAATTAAAAAAAAAAGAAATTTAGAAGATCGTAGTGTTGGTGTCAATATTTCATGAATCAATGCACGATTCATCTGAACTATCATAAATCGGTCTAGCAACCGTTAGACCAATGAAAAAGATGGGAGAAATAGTAGTTAGTTATCTATTACGATCAAATTTTCTTGAACGCTTACAGATATTAAAATAATCGTATGATTTTTTTTTTTTTTGGGAATGTGTATGGACGAGAAGACAAGCACCCACTACTTAGAAACTTCAATCTCCATCCATGCTTTCACATCCAAAATGGCACTTGGCAAGTTCCTGCCATGGTGTGTTATTGGGCATGGGCTCCATCAATTAGCATCCTCTCATCTTGGTGGGGGTCACTGGTCAACATCCTTTGATTGGAAAATGGGCCAATCAGCCAACAGGAACTTTCCCTCTAGTGGATTCATCTAAGCCCTCCATCCTTTTTTCCTTTTCTTGAATCATTATATTGATAATAATGGACAAAACTCAACTCTTTAACCACGAAATTGCACTCAAACATATAGTAGAATCCAATGAGAAAAAGACATGTAAAAGAAGAATGAACACTCGGACGTTCAGGTTAGTAATTCAAATTGAAATTCATGGGTACCTATAAGTCTGTTTATCCAAGATATATATAGGCGGTCAATAACTCGATGTTAACCGTCTACGATGCCCTCTCCAAAGGTCATGGGACAGGAAGTGGAGTGGTGGGAAGTGGGTTGTTAGAGTGCTGCTTCCACACGAGATAGTATTAACTTTTGTTTAGTTGATTAATCCAGGTTTAATATGGTTAATCAAGCTTTCAGTGATAGAGCCCAAAAAAGTAAGGAGTGTGGAAATTTGACATGATCTTGTAGTTCTTGGGGGAAAAAAGAGAACTTTTTTCTTAATTTTTAGGCATAATGTGGACAAAGCATTTTGTTGTTGGTGTGTAATTATAGATATCCATATGACAAACAAAGCCTCATGGTGTCCAACTCAAGTGCCAGCCACCTTTCCCAATAGAAAAAAGTTCTGTCTTTTAGCCAACCACTGGTGGGCCATCCCCATCTGGTCCCACAGGGCATTTAATTTTTTCTTCTTTCTTTTTCTTTTTTCCATTTGCATTATTCAAAATTGATTATAAGGGAAGAGAGTTCAATCAAAATCATTGTTGTTTTTTGCAGTTAGGAATCTAATTAATGGTCCTAATTAAACAAACAAAATCCTCACCTTCATGATTGAATATCCCAAGCTAAGATTATCCAATATCTTCCGCTTTATTTATATTTTCTTTCTCTTTTTAGTTAACGATTGGGTTGTTCAACCAACTTCTTACGTAAATACATATATTAGTAATATTTTTAATGCACAAACGAGATGAATTAAGTTTTTAATCTAATGTACATAAAAGTAAAAATAGACTCATCAATTGGTTGGTGTGTAATGCAACTTTTTCTTTTTATGGAATTGAAATATTTTAAAAAAAAAAACTGTTAAAGTTTGTATATCAATTAAACTTTATGAGTTGAGTTGTTGGTAGGATGGAAATTTCTTTTTTCTTCCCTCAAATTTTGGCCATGTTTTTTCTTTTTTAATATTAAAGAAAAGAACCAAGAAACTACAATTGGATTCTGACATGGGTAAGGTCTCTCAATTTCTGCAGTTCTGAAATGTTGGGGCAAAGTTGGAAGGAGAATTGCCTCTCCTTAAATGGACCGAAAATCCAATAATATTACATTACCATTTTTTTGTGTGTGATCTATATACGTTTCTATCATGGGTTTTGTTTTTATAATTTTTTTTATTGTACCATTTTTTTTTGGGTGTGATCTATATATATTTTTAAAACCAACGAAATAAAGATTTTTTATTTTTTTTCCTAATAACATAAATAAAAGCATTATTTTATCATTATTGATTTATAAAAATACATAATAAATATTAAACACTGAATATAATCTCATATTTAATTTAAAAATAAAATCATATACAAAAATTATGAAAAACAAGAAATGTTTTTTTTAATAAAAAAAAAAGTTATCAAACACATTTTTACCTTTATTTATTAGGCCAGTAAAAACAATAAACAATTCTAATGAAATCTTTTATTTTAGTTCTGCCTCATGCCATCATAGAAGAAGGTAAAATATCTGCTTCAATACTAAGTCGCAACATTGGGTTTGTTTGAAAATGACATTAAACAACATTACACTTTCAATTTTTCAAAACCAAAGTCCTTTTTTTTTTCTAATACTAAAAATTTGTCTACATACTGTATTTTTCAAAAAGTTTTTGAATGAGTTAAAAAAAAAACACACACGCACACACATCCAATGGGCACAAGATCAACACTTTCTTTAAACCTTGAATTTTGGCATTTAGGATAAGGATAGAAAATATGTTTCCATATAATTTTAAAGTATGATTCACAACAAAAATTGAGGTTAGTTACCTTTTTTGATATAGAGAAAGATAAGAAATTATAGTATATGATGATGTATAATTGAAGTGATTTTTCTTAGTTATAAGGGGCAAAAAGGAAAAAAAAATGAAAATGATGGTAACTTTATAGATTTGGAAAGGTTTGGAATTACCCACTCCATGAGGTGTATTATCTCCCATCCCCTTTTTGATTTAACATCAACTTGAAAAGGAAGTTTTACTATTTTACTTTTACTTTTACTTTTAGGCATTCCAAAGTTACTCCCAATCACTCATTCCTTCATTTTTATTTGTATGTAAAATTCTTATCCAAGGTTTTTTTTTTTTTTTTTTGGTGTGAGGAGAGGGAGCATGCTTTCTCTTTGATCTTTTTTTTTCCTTTCTTTTTTCTTTATTTCAAAATGATGTCCACTACCTACTCCATTGAGAGGTCACTCTCAAAGTGGAGAATTTCAAAGCAAACTTGGTTGGGGGATTGGAAGAGTGAAAGTTTTGATCAAGATCTCAAAGTGATATTGGAAATATTTATAGGAGAAATGAATGGTAGGAAAAGAAATCCAACTAAAAAAATTTATTTCGACCCTACAATCATTCACTATCTCATCAAATCATCGATGTCACGCTACACGAAGAGTTGATTGGTGCAATTTTGGCTTTGGGTTTTTTGATTGGTATAGTTTGGCCTATGTCTATGGCTTTAGAAGCCATGGTTTTAAATTTTTTTAAATTCTAAAATATTATCATGTAGTTTTAGAAGCTTTTAAAATATTCTAATTAATAAAGGATTATGACAAATTTAATGATGGCTTGTCATTAACTAAATTTTTGTTTTGTTTTTTTTTTTTTTTTACCGTATGTTTAAAACTCACTCTTAAGTACCATTAAGGATATTTTCATATTTATTGAAATATCAAAAAATTAGCAATTCAATTACGCAATTTGTACGGGGACTGGATAATTCTGCCCGTAAATGGGCCTTACTACAGCTTCCCTTGACCCAATTATGTCATGGGCTTGGTCCATTTGGGCCTCTTGGGCCGAACAACCCACAACTTGCAATTCTATTCATTGCAATGGCATGGCCATGCTTTTTTTTTTATTTTTTTTATTTTAATAATCTAGTACTCCTTTGAAAAGTGCTTTACTTCTAGAAACTTTAATCGTTATCCAATCACATGTACGCACGAAAAAAAAACACTTTTTGTTTAAAAACAATTTAAATGCTATGTACTCTTGAAATTTCATCCGATTCTAATCCCAACGATTTTCTATCAATTATTAACGAGTATGATATAAAATGTAATTAAAAATCATCTTAGGTGGATTAACCTATGACTTAAAGTACATAGATAATGAAATTAACGAAATTGTATAATTATATAACCTATGTTTTTAACACCATTTTATTAAAAAGTGGCATGGGTAGCCTATGGACATAGATTCTCAATATTCTTTTAGAAGTCAACCTATGCTTAACAACTTTACAAAGTGGGTAAGATTTATTAGCAGGCAGGGCAGGGTACCCTAAAAGGGGCACCATGTGCCCATAAATCAAGAGGGTAGAGAGAGAAATTTGGCATCATACATATTAACAAAAAAGGAAAAAGAAAAAGAAAAAGAAAAAGAAAATTATCTCTCTCTCTCTCTCTCTCTAACATGCCCTTGCCAGTGGCATGAGAGAAGACAGTACAATCTCTCTTGGCATCATCACATGACCTGCAACGATCCTAATTTTCCAGATGAAAATTGATGGGATGTCCATATGGAAAAAAAAAACTTTATATTATATAGAGAGAGAAAGCTAGAGAGAGAGAGGTTAATCGGGAATAGTACTCTCACTCACGTGCTGTGGGATCCCCAACTTATAAATCATACTTCAACAAAAACTATCAAATCAATTTAATTGTACAAATACAGGTCCCATTCATCAATATGGCATCCAAAAAAGTGTACATAATTTGTGTGGTTCATAGTTTTTATATGTAAAGTTTGAATTTATGAAATTTGGGTTATAAGAAATATGAGTTTATATGTAATCTAGTACACAAACATGAATTCGTATGAGGTATAAGTATGGATTTGTTAAAGTTAATATATAGTAAAAATGTAAATTTCATAGGTACTTTTCAACATTTTATCATCTACAGTTATTATATTGAAATCAAAGTAAGGATGGGGAACTTATTTAAACTAAAAAGAGACAATAATGAATTTACATTATATTATAGATGAGTGAAAGATGAAAATAATTTAAGAAAGAAATGTATTTTAAGGCGAGAAAATGGAGCCCTAGTTTTGTCTTTTCATTACCAATGATTCAATTCCTTTTAGCATTTAATATTAGGTCACTTCTCACTTCATATATTTCAAATCAATTAGATATCTTCTGAAGCTAATATTCAGAACTCATGGTTATAGATATGGAAGATGATTTGACTCTTTATATGGACTATCACAAGAGATTCTTATTTTTATTTTAGTTTCAGTGTTTATTTTATATTTAATGAGAGGGATGAGTTTTATTGATCTCTTTTATTTAATAAAAGTAAATCAAGTTAGAAAGCACGATTTTTTTTCCCTATAGATAACTCATTGAATGCAAATTTCTAAAACCAGAGAAAAAGGGTTTATCTTAGGAATAATTAGTGCTCAATTTCATATGTGATAATTGGATTTGGCTAAGATCTCTTCTTTTTTTAGGAATATATTATGGTGTTGTAGAAAAGTTTTCATATTTTCTTAATTGAACCAAAGAACATTAATTTTGATTGAATGATCTTATTCGACAAATAAATAAATAAAAAGTTGTTATTTCCATATAAAAAGTAGGGTATGGTTTATGATTTATGATCGGAGGCATGCATAAATGTAGCAGACCTACGCATATTTAATTTTCACTTCCATTGAGCCATAAATGATGTCTAAAGTTCAGTAAATGAACCTTTACAAGTTGAGTACCGGCCACAATTTATCTTTAACCCTATCTTAGGTTTAGGGATTTAGACTCATGATTTTAATAAATTTAAATATAATATGAAATTGAGAAAATTCATTATAGGTGGCTCATTAATCTAAAAGATTAGGGTTAATTAAGGGATAATAAGTTAAAAAAAATGATTACATCAGTGTACATATTATTATTATTATTCATTTTAGATTAAACTTTTAATGAGAATAGAGAGTTGTTTTTTAAATGAAGAGAAACCCTAGAAAGGACAAAAGGGAAATCAAATCAAAACTGGTTAAAATTACCAGATCAGAAATGCAAGCGTATGGAGGGATCGACACGTGTAAAATCCAAAAGTAAGTAACTTTTTTAAGGTTAGCATTAACGACCAGCAGACATTGAAATGTAACCTAGAAAAGAACAGTGTACAAAACCAATGCAATGCCCTACAAATTAATTCATTATTACAACAATCCTAACACAACAAAAACCACTCAATTAAAAACCCACTTTCCTTTATTCATTCGCTTTCAAATGTCAGTTTAATTTAATTTGGAATGTGATAAAATACATTAAAAAAACAAAAATCTAAAGCTAAACATAGTTCAATGATCAATGATCGAGGGTGTGTTTGATTCTATTTTCATTCTATCATGTCTGATAAATTGAAATTTTGATTTTAAGAAAACATAAAATTACTTAAAATTGATTTTTAAAATATAATTTCGATAATGATTTTGAAAAATCAATTATTCTTAAATCTGTTTTTTGAAAATCACTTCTACCCTCACTTCCAAACCCATCCTAAGACATCTCTACTTCTAACCACAAAACCGTCCGAGAAAAAGTTAATTTTTATTATTACTCTTAAAAGGTTATTTTTAATTTTTTTTTTCTATTTCCCTGTGTGATGGCATATATCCTTTTATTTGATACTTTTAAGGGCCAAAATTGAGATCTGGTTGGGGAAAGTTTGGTGAGGTTGTTTGCCAAGACTAGAAAGTGAGAGAGAATATGGGGAGAGGGAGAGTAGAGCTGAAGAGAATTGAGAACAAAATAAACAGGCAGGTCACATTTGCCAAGAGGAGAAATGGGTTGCTCAAGAAAGCTTATGAACTCTCAATTCTCTGTGATGCTGAGGTTGCTCTTATCATCTTCTCTAACCGTGGCAAGCTCTTTGAGTTCTCTAGCTCCTCTAGGTATTTCTTAAATTTTCTCCTCAATTTCTCCCAATATAATTCTCACTTCAGATCTCTCTCTCGCCCGATCCCGATCGTAGTTTTACATACGGCAGGGCCGAGAAGAAAGGAAAAGAAAAAGTAAATATAGAATACTCGAGATTTCATATAGTTTCCTCTCGTTTAGTCTCAAAAGTTTAAGAATTATTGAAAGATTTGTATATAAAATTTTGCATCTTCTCAAGAAAATTCCTGTCTCTCCTCTTGAACCTGATGAGACGGGCCTTTTTAATTTGTGAAAGATCTGTGATTTTTTTTTCCCTTGTTTTCCTCATAATCAAGATTTGATATTTGTCCATTTATTCAAATGAGTCATTTCCTTGTAAACAAGAGATGAGAAGGGCTGAAAAGAAAGCAATGAAACAGTTTAATTTTTGGGACAGGTTTAGACCTAAGAAAATGATCCATCTATTATTCTTAAAAAAAAAAAAAAACTTTTTAGCAAGTTGATTTGTAGGATATTGTGTTTAATTAGGTATGATGGATTATATTATCTGCTGTGTTTGTTGCTTCATGAGTTTCCAAAATGGATTATGGGAGAAGTTAACACAAGAAAAATAATTGAAGAAGTATGGTTTGAGGTTATTAACCAGTTATATGGATGTGGGATTGTGTTATGAATTAATTAAATTAAAAGTGGGAAGATTTTTCAGGAAGGAAAAGGGACAGTACTTGATGGTTTACTGTTATGATTTTGTGGCAGAGAGACGTATGATGTTTGGTTTTTTAGTCACTTGTTTGGCTGCGCAGCTCCACACAGTGAGATCAGCATTAAAAGAAAAATAAGAAAATAACAACAAAATAACTTCTGTTTCTCATCCAAGTTTTCAATTTCTTTTCTTCTCGTTCTTCTACAACGAATTTTGTAATTCTATCAACTTTTTCATATTCTTCAACTTTTCTATTTTATAATGGGTTTCATATTACAATCTCTCTCCCTATCTCTCTCTCTCTTCTTCTTCTTCTGTGTTCTCTTTCAAGTTTTCAACTTTAATATGATATATAGAGGCAGCTGTGGAGCTGGGTTTTTCGGTGTCGCGTGTCTTTGCCTGTTGTGCAATATTTTTCCCTGGTCGAGACCAATATCTTATTCTGTCCATCATTAAATTCTTTAAAAAACGAATTTGTATCCTATAGGTGGTTATGGGGTTATTGAATAATGTAATTTCTCTTCCTTTTAATTTAATCTTTGTTTATTTATGATAATTAGCATGACCAAAACACTCGAGAAATATCGAAGGTGCAATTATGGTGTATGGGAGGCTACTCGCCAAGTAAATGAGAATCGGGTAAGGAGATTTCATTTACATTTTGGACATTAATCATGATGATCACCTGTCTCTATTATTACTACTATCAAGAAATTGACAATTGATTACTTCTTCAAAAAAAATTCTTTCCTTTTTGCATTTCTCAATTTAGTTGTCAAAATGATAATTGAGAAAGATTGGGTTTGGAGTTGAGTATTTCTTAATATATATTTACTCTTTCATGTTACGAACTCATTTCAATTTTCTTAATATCATGTAAGATAATATATATTATCAATTATATAATATTAAAAAAATAATTATACAAAATTTTCATAAATTAATTAAGAATATTTTATATTGAGCTAAATATTTATTTGGTAACTTCTACTATTTTATAAATATATCACTAAACACACTCTAAACAATTTTCTAAATTAGAATTCAATTTTTAAATATACTATGTTTTTTTACTGAGTCTCTTATCTTTAGATTTCTATTTTCTGATCACTAAGTAAACACATATTTGATTTTAACACAAAGAACCGAGAGTAAAATCAATAATAAATGGAGTCCAAAAGTTAGTTGGGAGATAAATATTGAAACCCTAGCAGTTCAACTCAATATGTATTTCAAACATTTCATATGGTAGGACAAGTAAATAATATATGATTTGGCCTTGATGAGACCATGCAGTGTCATAGGATAGATTATTATTGTCTTGACCTGAAATGTTTCAAATGTTTTCATAATTATACTCATAATTAACTTTGTAAAGTGACCAGAAAAAAAGAAGGATATCTCAGATTTGGCATTCAAAAATCTGTCTAATATAATTTCTTCTACCGTCATGTTATGTGTAGAATATTCTTATTTCTTCGTCAATTCTTCAATTTTTTATGTCTCCCATAAACAGTCATACAACTTTGACGAATATCTGAACCTAAAAGCTACAGTTGAATTCCTGCAGCAATCTCAAAGGTAACCATAAAAATTGTTTCCTTATAAAAAGTAGTTTTTGAAAATCTTCAGTGGGTAATATGGAATGAGTTTAAATTCTTTGAAAAATTTGGTTGTAGTAGTTGATTTGAATCAGAGTATTAATCAAAGGAGGATGTTTTAATTAATTTGAAGAATATGTTAGAAATCTTTTGGGGGAAGATTTAGGGCCATTGAATCCTAAGGAACTTGAACAGCTTGAGCATCAATTGGAGACATCTTTGGAGCGCATTAGATCCACAAAGGTACGTAACAATATAATATTAAGGCTTAGTTTGATAACTATTTTGTTTTTTCATTTTTTGTTTAATCATTTACAATTTCTTTTATATGTATTATAACTTTTTTAGAAACACACTTGAGCGCTTTGCCAAATTAAAAAAATAAAAACAAGTTTTTGAAAACTATTTTTAAGATAGTTATCAAATTTTAGTTTAGATTTTGAAAAAAAAAAAATTAAAAGATAGATGCAAAACACGGAAATACATAGATGAAACTTGAAAGTAGGGTTTACGAAGCTTAATTTTCAAAACCAAAACCAGAAAAATGAAAAAGAAAATGGTTACGGGGAGCCTAATTAGTTCCTAGTTGAAACCTTGGATTTCCTCTTTCTCCTTAACATGATCAAAATTTCCTTGAACAGACAAAATACCTAATTGACCAGCTTGCAGATCTTCAACACAAGGTACATTATATTTATACTACGCTTCTTCTGATATATATGTTGACTTATACCGCGTATTAATATGATATATGATATTATTTATTTTCGACAGCAAAATTGATATAATTGTATTTTTTAAACTTGTTAATTGTTTATATAACTAGCCAAGATATTTTCTGCATGTTGGTATCCGAACATCTTTTTAATTGGAAAAATACAAACATAATCTTCCTCAAATGAGTTGTTAATGAAAAATATGTTGGTGATGGAACTTTCACTTGTTGGGTTGTATTATGCAGGAACAAATGCTTGTTGAAGACAACCAAGGCTTAAGAAAGAAGGTAATTGAAAATGTAATTACATAATGCAAATTGGATCTTCACACTATACACTTGTTTTAAGCAGTGAAAACACTTTTAAAAGAAACACAAATTAATTACTTTTCCTCGAAATAATACTTTTAGTGTTTGATTAGCATTTCTTAAATTTTCAAAGTGCAGTCCATCAAATGTTATGAATTTTTTGAAGGGTAAATTTCGTACTCCACATACTACTCTATTTTCATAAATACTGAGCCACACGTCATTCTTAAATATTGTTAATGTGACTACAAACGAGAACTAAAGTCAAAAGTCAAGTTAGAAGTACTGCATCCAAAATTCATTCTCAACATGGTTTAAATATTATCGGGATTGGACAGGTGGAAGAAAGAAGTGCACAAGTGGCAGCGGCGGCAGCCGCCACATGGGACTGGGAAGCCGGCGGCGGAGGGCACAGCATGGAGCATCACAGCCGTGGTGCTTCACAAACAGACGCCTTCTTCCACCCCATAATACAATCCACTCCCACTTTACAAATTGGGTATTCAAAAAGTCTTCTTTTTTAAATGCTCCATTATTAGTAGATTATTTTCTTAGCCAAATTTGGTTGTAAAAGTTCAATTTCTCTTGTGAATTTCAGGTACAATCCTGTTCACTCAGTGGGGTTGAATAATAATGTTGGACCTCCATCCCAAAATGCCAATGGATTTCAGCTTGATTGGATGCTATAAGAGTACTATAGACACCAAAACTATCTATCATATTTTCTAAACATAAATTCCAGCTTATGAATCTTGGTTAATTAATTAAATTCTCCACCCTCGATATTATTTCGAGATCGTTCCATTTCTTATCTTTTTCATGCATTCGGTTGTTCATGTACATATATATACATATAACTTTGTTGTTTAACTTAGGATTATGACTCAAGTCAAATCCAAACTTAAGACTTGTGTAAGTATAATATACGTTTAATTATATTCATTAAGAAAGACCTAAAACCTCTTTTATTGCTTTTCCTTCAATGTCAATTGCAAACTAGGTTTAGTGTCTATGAAAAATTCAAACTAGGATTTGAGTTTCACTTTTATACTATACATTTATCTATGTGTGTTAAATTGGCTATTATGTTAAATTTATTGTTAAAAATAATTTAAACTAGGATTATAAAATTAGAAGAGTTTGTTAAAAAAGGGACACTTGTAGATAAGAAAGAAATTCTTAAAGAAATAGCAAAAAGGAAAAGAAAAAAAAAAGAAAAGAAAAGATTGTAAATAACAATGGTATCTAAGATTGAGAAGAGCTTAAAAACAACTATACCCATACAAGTTCTCTTTTTTAAAAAATAGAGTAGATTTCCTAGAAATAATAACTATATAAAAATGTAACTATAAATATGACAACAATAAAATGCTTTATCTCAATCAATATCTAGTCAGCAAAAAATGGTTGTACAAAAACTTTTTTTTTATATGTTTTTTTTTTTACTTTGAAAGTGAAGCAAAATTCTAAAATTTTTTATATTAAAAATAACAAAGAAATTAGGAGCCAAAATAAAATTTTCTAAAAATATTTAGCTGAAAACAAAATAGTTATAAATAAATAAGAACGAGGCTTCAGCCCAAGCTATAAAATGGGCCCAAAATCGAGGCCCAACATCAGTCAATTTGGGCAAATGGTTCACATGTGAGCCGAGAGAAGGCCACGGACCATTTCTTTTATAATTTTTTTAATATTAAAAAAAATCATCTATGATATGGCTGCTCTCTGGTTTCTTTGTATTGTTTTCCATTTCTAGTTTCTGGTTTCTCGACGTTTCTTAGAAGCAACAAAATTAAATTTGTTTATTGTTTCTAGTTCTAATTTTTTTTGAAAACATAAATAAAAACAATAATATATTATTTTTTCCTTATAAAAATATTTTAAAAATAAACAGAACATAAAAATTTTGAATATTTAATTAAAAAATTAATTTTTATATAGAATATTTTTATTTTGTAAATGGTAAAGAATAAAAAACAAAAAATTGTTAAAAAAATATATGTTTATGTTATTTTTTTTCCATAAAAAGGAAAAGAAAAAAAAGAAAAAATAGTTATAGAATATAATTGTATTTTTTATATTAAAAAAAGAGAAAAAAATCTAGAATAGTTGTCAATTATCGCTAAACTATACTGGATCGGTGCTGAGGTATATTTTTCGAAAGAAGCCAAGGTGCTAGCTTTGTCATTGCAACACAAGTGCGCAAAGAATTAATATATCCAAAGTTAAAAGCTTTATGTCAAATGGGGAACCTCACATTTCTTTTTCTTTTTTATTAATTCATGAATCAAACCAAGCTGATAGACCTAGGAATCCATCTTGTCACCCCATCTTTCTTTTCTTTCTTTCTTTGTTTTTTTCCTTCTTTTTCTTTTGTTCCCAAAAGTTTCATCCATGTCAATTCTCGTGTAGGCTTAAAAAAGTTCTTAGTCTAAAATTATCAAGAATATTACCCCTATAAAAAGTAATATTACCCCTATCTTATCAACTCAAACGCATTAGAATTTAGTGGGTGAAGCGACATGATTCTTTAGGATTTAAGGTATTGGTAAAAGATTAAATTTTTTAACAACCTATTAGCTTAAATTTTTAGATTCTTCATTGATGAAGATCGAAAACTTATGTGTCAAAGCCCAATTAATGTCGATAATCCAAATATTTTATTAAAACAAAATATATAAATCCTTCCAATCGAAAAAGATGAGATAAAATAAACATGCAAAAAGAAATGAAGGTCCTGGAGATGGAGGGGTATTCTCAAGGTTTTGGTAATTGTAATGGTAAAGAGGAAGATGATCAAGTAATGAAGATTAAGAAGGGTTAGTAGAAAGAAAGCAACAATGATTAGAAGAAGAAGAAAGAAATGGATGGAGGAAAAAAGAGAAGAGAATCAAGGTTAGTGGCAGAGACAGCACCACGTTTTGGGGAATATTAAATCTTAAAGGAAACACTGTGTTTGATATCCAAATTAGGGCAATCAGATGGTCAATGAGTGGGGCTGAAAAGACAACCCACCTTTGCCCCATATCTGCAATTTCAACTTCTTCATTCTTTTCTCTTTAATCTTTCAAAACAAACCCAAACCCTTTCCCAAAACTTGCCTCTTTTACACACCCAACAACGCTATCTTCATGTCAATGTGACTCCCAATTTTTTGCATTACTTGTAGTTTGTGAATTTCAATTTCCACCGCATTGGTTTAGAGTGTAACTAGGGCGGGTTTCAAAGTTGGGACCGACACTCCTTAATGCGGGAGACATCTTTGGAGTGATCTCATAGTTCTTTCTTAAGGGTGGAGCTAAAATATACGGTTGGTCCATGAATTTTTCTTTTTCTTTACTTCATTTTGATTACATGGCCAACTGATCATACTCGTCTCTTACACTACAATGAAAAACGAGATTTCAACGAGATATTTTTTTGTGAAAATTAACGATGGCTATATTAGGATCATCTGCCAATGAAATTTTTTCGACTTAAAAAGACTAAGGGTTAGTTTGAGTGAGTTTGTGAGGCTTTAGACACAATTTTTTATACTTAAGCAAGTACTTTACACACATTTAAGCTATGGGAGTTAGACATGTTTGGTTCCAATTTAGTTAAATGCATTTCAGGGTGACTTGATTAAGTTTAGACATTAAAATTATCAAAAGTTAGATGAAAAGAAAGTGGGAACCATAAGATTTAAGGTGTTATTATATTTTGAAACACATACTAATTTTTTTTTTATGAATTTAATTTATATGCAAGCTAAATAATAGCGTTGGTTCTCATGCAAATATATAATTATGGTCACGCAAATTTAACCACTATGGAATTGTGTCTTAATTAAGTTTAAAAGGAAATTTAAGCATTATATCAAATTTGTAAATATAAAATAAGATTGTAGTAGTTGAGTGATGCTTTTTTACTCCAACTAAATGTCCATATGTATATAATATGATTTAAAAGTGACTGTGCAAACCTGAATAAATTGACTAAATTGACCAAACTTGAACTAGATATTGGTCAAGATTGATCGAAAGTAATTAAAGCCCATTTAATTAAACTTCAATATTTTGGATTTTATGAAATTTATTCAACTAACGTATGTTGTTCAAATTGATTGAATTAAATTTTAGTCCCTGTATAATGAAATATCTTAAGATTGGTCTTTATCATTAGTTAAATTAATCAATGCATGCATGATGACATGTCACTAGTAGGTTGATGTGTAGAGCTATTAAGGCCTTCACATTAGCAATATCTTAACTTAAAAGGACCATTCACATACTTTATTGAAGGTATAATGGCCAAATTAAAATATTCAAAATGTATAGGGACTTAGATATAAAATAATCCTTAAAGTTCAAGGTACCAACTAAAATATATATTTATTTAGTGGGACAAATTCTGTTTTTGTTTCAAACAAAATTTTAAATAATTAAATATATTGAAAATAGTGTCTTGAAATTAATTTAAGAATATTCCTTTTCTCACTAATATTTTTTTGGTTTTCACGTTTGAGACTTTGACGTCAATATCAGAGAAAAAAAAAGAAAAAAGAAAAAAAAAGAGAGAAAATTCTCTACTTAATACCCATCGAAAAAGAAAAAGAAAACGACAAGTGATTTAAAAATATATATATTATCAATACTCTTACGATAATAATGGCTCAAATGGAGTACTATTTCACGTGAATGAACTTTATCTTATTATTTAAAAAAAAATTATCTTATTTATTTAAAAGGCATAAATTTCATATTCGTGCCTGTAAACTTTCAAAATTATTATAATTTGATACTTAAATTTTCAAAGGTTATATTTTAATCTCCGAACCTTGTAGAAAAAAATCCATTAAAGTCATTGTTATTTTTAGTACAAAGTCATCCAATTTTGAAGACAGATTTAAATTTTTATTAAATATAAAATTAAAGGCTAGAATATGAAATTCTGGAAGTTAACTTAAGATACTCTCACGTGAAAATTAAATATCCTAATAAGTGTTTAGACGACTTTCCAAAACATTACTCAAGGGATTCTCTCAAGACGAGTTCTTAATCATACACGCGTCAGAAATTGTTTCTCTCATTTACAAGCCATACATTATTAACTTCGAAAAGTCATCCAAAACTCTCTCAAAACATTATACTTCACGTAAAAGCATTTGACGCCGTATATGAAAAAGATTTATGTTAAAGCCAACAATGGAGTGTTACCCAAATTTAAAGAAAGAAAAAAACCCAGTTTAGAGATAAAGAGGAGAGAAAGAGTAGATTCATAAATATGCCCAAAACAAAGGGTAATTTGGTGTCAGCAAATTTAACTGTTTAACATCAACGCATACCCAACCATAGTAAAATATATATATATAAAAAAACATAGAGTGGTCCC
>NW_019104497.1:936370-997255 GCF_001995035.1 Momordica charantia
TTCTTCCATTTCCATGTTTGAAGGAACTGGAACTAAAGAGAGAGACTCAGAGATAATAAAAGAGGGATTTTTTTTTTACCCTTTTTGCGTCTCTTGTTGTTCTTGTTGGTACTATTGGAGATGGGGAGAGGGAGAGTGCAACTGAAGAGGATTGAGAACAAGATCAACAGGCAAGTGACTTTCTCAAAGAGGAGGTCTGGTTTGCTTAAGAAAGCCCATGAAATTTCTGTTCTTTGTGATGCTGAAGTTGCTCTTATTGTCTTCTCCACAAAGGGCAAACTCTTTGAATACTCCACTGATTCTTGGTATGCCTTTACTCTCCATTCTTCTTCTTCTGATCTTCTTCTTTATTTCCATTCAATTTCTTTAATTTCTTTCTTTCATATTCATCACAAAAAAAAACCCCAATTGGAAAAGGTTGGAACTTTTCAACTATTTGTGTTTTGTTCGTGTACATGATTTATGTTGGAATATAAACTAATGCTTTCATTTATGTATGTAGTTCTCAATTCCAGCCGATGGGCAGCCAATTTTTTTCGTGAGAATCTAAGAATTTGAGAAAATTTGTATGATTTCTTTAATTAAAAATATGTTTTTTTTTTCTTGAGTATTTGGATCAACTTATAGGCGTGCCTCGCTTTGCGAGATTGTGACGTTGCACCATATTCTCTACTCATTGGGAGTTGTTCGGGGTAGTCACTAGTGTTGCACTCATTTTCAGTAGAAACTGTGTTTTCATTAAAAAAAATTAAAGGGGGACTAAAGTTAAAAGCTTGGTCCATGGGAACCTAGACTCTCCTTCCTCCTGATCATGCACTTGTTGTATCATTGGATGAACAATAATTCTCAGGATTATATATAGATTATTGTGTGTGGGTCTAATTCTTTTTTGAATAATAATAAAATAATATGATTTAATGTACTATATATATGCTGTTGAATAATGAAGCATGTCAATTTAGCAACAGCATCATCTTTAATTTGTGTTTCTAGAAGTGATCAACGTTACGTTAGTTTTTTTATATGCTTTGGGCACATATATATATATATATATATACATATATAAAATAACGAACAAAAAATTTAAGAATAGGATATTGGGTGAGTTTTTATATTTAGAAATATTTATATTTCTACTTTCTTTTAATCTTTTTGTTTATTATTATTATTTGGGTGTTTTTGTGTGAATGTTAGAACCAGCTAGACTGGATGATCTCTCAACTATCCTTCAATTCATCTCTCATTATTCATTAGTAAAAATATTCAAAAGGATTAGAATAAATGTTCTATTCAAGAACAAAATATCAAGACTTTGAATACAATAAAAATTATAAACAGAAATTATTTGTAAATTTAACATTGTTTGATAATGATTATGGTTTTAAGAAATTTGTTGGCTTATTAGATTTTCTAGTTGAAATTAAAAAATAATAATAATAATAAAAATATATTTTTCAGAAAATATTTTTCGTTTTTTAATTGTTTATAAACAAGATTTATAAAGCAAAAGTCAAAAACACTCCAAAGTACCTTTAGAAAAGCAATCCCTAGGTCCTTTGGCTCAAATGTTCATAATTAATTACTCTCATAATAGGCTTCTTTTATATATATAATCATTAATCTCTCCATATACAATTTTTTTTTAAATATACATTCTCTCGATCAATTGTTGTTAAAAAAATTAAAAAAAAAAAAAGCCAATTGATAAGTCCTCTATCAATTAATTCCAAAATTTGAGATTAACATTGTGTTAAATGTAAAGGTTTGATTATTACTTTTTCTAAGCTTGTAATCACAGGCAGCAATGTGAAGTTATGTCACTTTCAAAACTTTATTATAAGAAACTTTTTGAGTTGGGAAATTGACCATCTTTATGTTCCTCGTCCAATGATTTGTGTGCTTTTATTTCCCCAATTGGGGACCAAATGATTTCATACCATCTTCGTTCTTACTCAATTTACATGATCTCAAGTATATTCATACAATTCTTTTTCACTTTGAAAACATTGAAGGCCCTCCCTTTGCTTTTATCTAAAGTTTCTGTTTTTCTTTTTGTGCTGCAGGTTCTTCTTTTAAACCATGTTGTAATGATTGCATTATAAACACAATGTCATGGGCATTAATTACTTGATTTGAGTTACTAATAATGATAGTGTAACTAGAAGTTTACTATTATTTAAATTGGAGTATTACTACACTAATGAGTTTAACTTCGTGATCAGCATGGAAAAAATTCTGGAGCGATATGAAAGGTATTCATATGCAGAGAGGCGACTTGTTGCAAATGATAACCAATCCAACGTACGTACTAAACATGTTGATCCGTTACATATGTATAGAATGAAACCTTCATTCTCGATTCTATGAGAATTTTTATGACACTTTCATTCTCCAACTCAATAAATACTTTTTCTTTTTGCTTCATCGATTATAAAAACTGTGTTTTGCATTTTTTGTTTAGGGAAATTGGACTCTTGAACATGCAAAGCTTAAAGCTAGAGTAGAGGTTCTACAGAAAAACCACAGGTTAATCTCATTATCGATGAGTTTTTCATTAAAATTTGTGAGTAGGCTGTAAAGGGAAAACTTTGTTGATGGTTCAGGCATTTCATGGGGGAAGAACTTGACTCCTTGAGTCTAAAAGAGCTCCAAAATATTGAGCAACAGCTTGATTCTGCACTCAAGCATATAAGAGCTAGAAAGGTACGTAGAAATATTTTACTATACTTTGATCGGGTTGTTCAAGTCACTGAGAAGCACGAACACAAGACCCGGTGACCCGTTGTTTTTTAAAAATTTATGATATGGACTCAATGAAGGGCACATTTATTAAAATATACGATTTGTTTAGGAAGGTGAATTCAAAGTCAATAAGCTGCATATGCACTTTTATGTTTAAAAAAATAGTATAATGTATTTTACTCTCAAAATTTATTATTTTGTCATATTTTATGATTTATGTCTATTTCCTATGCGTAACAAGTGCCCGATATGTGTCCAACAATTATCAAATCCATATTCACTCTGTATAGCTAGTGTGTGTGATAAGTGTCGGAGTGTCGTTGGAGTGACCGACATGGAGACGTTACCCAAAATGTAGAGTCCGTGCTTCTTAGATTCAAGATTTCTTAAACATGTATAAATCACTAATTAAACAATACAGCAGTTGAACACATGGTTTTGCTGGCTCTAATACCATCTTAAACATCATATATTGAAATACTTAAATTGATGAATTAGGATAAATTTAATCATTTATTAGAAATATAACCACATTTATATATTTTGTTGAGGAGACTCCTAAACTTTTTCTCCTGCAGAACCAACTCATGCATGAATCCATTTCAGAGCTTCAGAAAAAGGTAAACTTGCTTCCTCAGTTTATTTTTTCCTTTTCTTTTTCGGCCCCACCCCACACTACTCTATAGAGAGAGTACACATGTCTAATGCAACTCTCAAGAGAGATAAAATTTTTTCGAGAGAAAAATCATTAGATTTTAAGATGGTAAAGTGGGTGACTACTACCAAGTTTGAAATCATGACCATTAAGATCAGATAAATCATGATAGCGTGTATTTGAACGAGACAATACAGGAACACAATTTCTTTCAATTTTCTTCCTCCTATATCACTTTAAACAAGAATAATGTGCATAAATATATAGTTGAATCTCTCCAAGTTATATTTTAGTACAAGACAATGATCTCACGTTAGAGTGTAAATAAAAGTTGAATAAGAGATCTTAATCCATATTGCAATGTTTGATCAGGACAAGGCACTACAGGAGCAAAATAACATGTTAGCAAAGAAGGTGATGACTCTTACCTCCGCATATTATAGAGAAGACAATAATATAGTTAATTATCTAATTCTTTGATTTCAAAAAACAACATGTAGATTAAGGAGAAGGAGAAAGCACAGGCTCAAAATCCACAATTGGAGCAGCAACAACAGAGTAGCCATGGAATAGAATCTTCCCCACTTCTCATACCTCAGCCATTCCATTCCCTTAACATGACGTTAGTATATATCTTGTTCAAATATTCGCTCCCCAGGTCACTCTTGTCGTAACAGTTAATTCAGTTGTTGACAATACATGCAGTTGTCCTTACCCGACGCGTGACACCGGAGGCGAAGACATAACCGCCTGTCACGACAGATCAGGCGCCCTCCTGCCGCCGTGGATGCTCCGCCACCACCTTGGGGATTAAAAATGGTATCTCACAGACATGTGTGATTGTAAAATCCTTATATATGTGTAGCCATGCAAATGAAACAGTACCTAACTCTTTAGGTGAATATCTGATCCTCCCTTTGGATGGATATGGATATTGGATCCTTTCTGAAACTTGTAGCTGAAAGGGTATGTAATCCAGAAAAAAGGGTATAATGGGTAAAGAAGCCATGCAATGCAGGCTTTTTGATTCCAAAAATATATATGAGACATAATATATAATATAATTTATAGAATAAGGTAGTGTCAGAACATGATTGTATAGATATATAATGTGTAAATGGCAGCCACCAACTTTTGTCATATCAAAATTAGCCATGTAATTCACAATCTTAGAATGTAATCAACTTCTGCAGCTCTGTGTATATGTAATGTTGTATTATGTGTCTGTCAAATCATCACACTTTGTATTTCAAACAGGAAAACATTCAACAATCATGCTACTTTAATTTTGTTCATACACACTTTACTCTAATTTTGTATAATGGGATTGGGACTGTTTTTTTTTTCTTCTTTTTGTCACATTTGTTTATGAAATGTTAGAATCATATATGGTATTGAAAATAATTGGATTTGTGTAGCTTCTAAGTTTATGTTGTACGTTGAGGTTTGATTAACAAAGTTTGAAATTTAAATATATATCTGAACCTATTATCAGATTTATTTGGTATTCCGTAATTGGGATAAAACCATCGCGAAAATTGAAAGTTTTGATAATTCAAATGGGACCTTTGCTTTTTTTTTTTTTAATTAATATTATATTTTTAGTACAACTTTTAATTAAATTTAAGCAATGGTTAGTTTGTGTCATTGACGCATTATTCAAATTTTAATCTAAAATGAAATCCGTACCAGAAAATAAAAAGAAAAAAGAAAAAAATCGTTCCGTACCAAAAAAGGAGAAAAAAAGAAAAAAGAAACCCTAGCGGATTCTTTCCACTTTCTTCAGCCGCCTCGCTTCGCTCCGTCTCTGTTCTGTGTTCTCTGCTTCTTCTTTGATTTTGTTTCGGATGTTCGTTTTTGGCTCTGTAATCATACCATAAACTCCACTGTAATTCCTCTTTAATTTGTTTTTTCATATGAGCTTCCAATTGGATCGAAAGCGAAAGCGAAAGCAAAGCATCGAATCGAAATGGGCCAAAGACGACGTATGGTATAAATTATGAAATAGGTATGGAATTTTTTCAGAATGTTTTTCCAAATTACGCATTAGATTTTGAGAACGTTGGGATTGATGAGAAATCGTTTGGAGCCCGAGCCTCCTCTTTTCCAAAATCAGTTTGTTACTGTCCCAGAATTTTAATTTGAATCGGAAATCGAACTGAGTTTCTGTTCGATTTTGACTGTGCTGGTGCAGGTAGATGAATCGATCCAGTTCGAAGTAATCCAATTGCTTTTTAGAAGTTTTGTTTGATTTCTCCCCATTTTTTGTACGTTTTTCACATGAATTCTTTAAGTTTAGCCCATTTTCATAAACGAAAACGAATTTTAAAAAACTAAACCAAGAAACTTCTCGTGTTCTTGACGTCGATTTCTCAAATTACAGGTAAAGTAAAACCTCTTCCTATTTTCAGAAATTCCAGCTTCATCAGCACATGCACGATCTTCCTTTTTTTGAGAAGTTCTAGGAATTTTTTTTTTTTTTTTTTTTAGTGAAGAATCCATTTGAGAATAAAAAGGTTGATGTAATCATGAAAGTAACTCTTAAATTTAAGAGTGCCATAGTTTTAATGACATATTTAGACATTTTTTAAATTAATTGATTTATTAGATATAAAATTGAATCGATAGGATCCTAAATTTTTTTGTATGTCCGAAAAATTTTAAAATGTGTAAAAGTTCAAAAACTTAAGATTTTTTTTTTCAATTTAAGAATCTATAAGATGTATATATTTTTAAAAATTTAAAGATTTATTAGATACGACCAACTAAACTTTTAATTAGTACAAATTCTTCCTCCTCGAAGGAAAAGTGAGTCTTTTTTTAATTGGCAATGAATACGTGTTTGAGGTTCAATAGATTTGTTTTTCATAACTATTTTTAGATTCTGTGACCTGAAAAATTCTAATTGTAGGATTACATTGAAAAAAAAATAAAAAGTTTGATAAAATATATTATTTAATATTATGAATTTATTTCATTTTTTAATTAAAAACATGTAAATTATAATATACTATAAAATAATAATTGTACCAAATTTATAAAAAAATGTTAATAAATAAATTAATAATATTTTAAAACAAACTAAATATTTAGTGGGTAACTAACTATTAAAAATTTACAAAATATATTAATTATTTTAAATTGAAATTGAAATTTCAAATATGTACAAATTATATATCAAAAAACATCTCTGATCCAACATAACTCCAGTGACAATGAAGGGATGGAAATTGTCATAATTTAAATTGTAATTTAATTTTGAAAATGATGTGAGTTTTGTTTGGGTAGATATTAGAATTTCCCTCAATAAGAAGATAAATGTGAACCCATTTATTTGTATGGCATTATTTGTTGGATTACATAAAAAAACAAATGGAGAATGACAGGTGTCACAACTCAACCAATATTGACCTTTAATTTTATTTCCTATTGTCAAGCTATTTTGTCCCGCTTCAATTTCATTTAAAATTTCAACATCCTTTTAACTCAACTTTATAATTGCATTTAATTCAAATTTAACATATTTATTTAATATAACAAGACCAACCAACCCAGCTCATTTACTTATCAATAGTAAATAATTTTTCACCATTGTTACCATTTCATTAAAAATGAAGGTACATCATGCAGTAATAATTTTGAAGAGAGGAAAATTGATATTGTCGGTGGGTAACTGAACAATCCAATCCACAGTAATTAAATTGAAAATTAATGAACCATTTACTCCATTTAACTACGTACTTGGAAAGCACCCCATATTGCCACCTTATTTGGAGAAATTTGTCTCAATCTTTGATATATTTGACAAACCACATTATGATTTCATATTTAAATAATACCAAATTAAATGCAATTCATATCACCGTCAAAAATGAAAAGAAATATGCTAATTGTCAATCTCAGACATATAAAAATATTCATGAACTGAACTAAAAAAATATAGACGTGAAGATTCCGATTCATAGACGTTTAATTGGAGATATATGTCTTGATTAATTATATTATACTTAACATATTTAAAAGTTAACACGATAAAGACTTAGAAAACTTTTATTCTCACGTCATGAAATTGTTTGTTTTCAACTTTTAGAAATAAACTCGAATTTTTGTTAAATAGTTAATAAAACGTTTCACGAGAGGAACGTGATACTAAATTATTACATACTTAAATTTGGGACTAAATTATTACCAATTTGAGAGTACATCGATTAAATTATTAAGGACTAAATTGCTACTTTGGATACGAACGAAAAACGTTTTTTTTTTTACTGGGAAGAAATATGACATTAGAACTAAAATTGTTTACCAAAGCAAATGCATCTTGAATTATTGAATATGACCAAATAATTGCTGGTTCAACGCCATTGTAAGAGCAGAGTGTTAGGTGGAAAGAGTCAAATCACTTATCTTGCAACCAAAAAAAGAAAAAGAAAGAAAAAAAAAACAAAGACAAAGGCAGGCCTCGTGTGAAATAATGCAAAGAATTCATATTACCAATCTTCCCCCCAAAAAAGGAATGAATGAATGGGGCACCACATTTTGTTGAAGACTTGGGTCCCAAAAATTAATGTCCACCACGTCTAGCTAGTAACAGCTCCTGCCGTCTTTGACATCCAAACAATAAAAAAACAACCTTAGTTTTTAATGCCCAAAATGTTGGACTTCAATTCCACTCCATTAAAGTCAATGGATTTATGTTGCTTCGTTTTGCCACTAACTTTAAAGCTACATAAATGGGTGGGGGAAAAAATAGTGGGTGTTGAGTTTCAGAGGGTGAGAGTGAGGATTTTCATGGCTGGCTTTTGGGTGTGTTCTGGACCCAACAAGAAGAATAAGAAGAAGAAGAAGAAGAAGAATGAGCTGTTGAGAAGTGGGGAAGAAGAGTTGAGCTCCAACAGCTCAAAATCTGTGTCTGAAAATGGAAACAGAGTAATGGTGGTTGTGGATTGGAGCATTGAGGCTCAGGGGGCTCTCCAATGGACTCTTTCTCATGCCCTTCACACCCATGACACCATTCTTCTTCTTCATGTTCTCAAGACTTCCAACAAACAAGGTCACAAATTTCATAGATATGCCTCTGTTTTTGCTCGCTGTTAAATAAATGTTTTAGTCCTCCATGTTTGAATAATCAAGTGGATTGAGATGGAGGAGATTGTTTTTGTTCTTTTTGCAGGTTTTGGGTTTAATAATAAGGTGGATTACATAAAGGCCTATGAGCTCCTCTTTTCTATGAGGAATATGTGCCTAAAGAGAAGGCCTGAGGTAAGTTCATGTTGATACTACGTTACGCTTTTCGTGCGGGTCGGAACTTACCCGACAAGAAATTCCGTTATCTTAGGGCCTTTATAGTTACACATACCATATATGTATAGAAATCCATGTACATACGTACAACTCAATTGCTTTGAATAGGTGCAAGTAGAGATAGCATTGCTGGAAGGGAAGGAAAGAGGTCCAGTAATTGTGGAAGAGGCAAAGAAGCATAAACTGTCCCTTTTGGTACTTGGTCAAAGAAAGAGGCCGATCCTACGACGTCTGTTGAACAGATGGGCAACCAGAAGCGATCGGAGAGGGAGGAAGAAGAAGAAAACAACTTGTCGAGGGACGGTAGAATATTGCATTCAGAACTCATCTTGCTTGACAATTGCAGTGAGGAAGAAGAGCAGACAGATTGGAGGATATTTGATCACAACCAAACGTCACAGGAACTTCTGGCTCTTGGCTTGATTCTCTTTTCTTTCCCCTTTTTCTGTAACATATTCTCTCATCTTTTATCTTTTAGGGTTAAAAAGTGGATATCATATTCAGTCCTTCAAACTTGGACTTGCTATACTATAGAGTGATTGAAACTGTTGCTTGCATTTATAGGTAAAGTTGGGATTTTCTCACATCAATCAGATACAAAAGGTTTTGAAATTGTAGCTTTTGTCCCGCAGAGAGTTATAGCAAGATCCACCTCTAAAATTCTGTTGTTCAAGCATATTTTTAAACAAAATTCGATAACTGAGGTCGAGGTAGATTATCATCGGACCCCCTTTTAATGGAACGACAGATACAGAATAATTCATTAAGCTAAGATTATCTACCAACCAAGATATAAAATGGAACAGAAACTTGTTAAGTGTGTCCTTCAATCTGTATTTTCAACTTGAATTCATCAATTACATAAAAAACCAACAAATGTAGATGAACGTATTTGGATTATACACAGACAATGCCTTCAATTCCGGAAGGACACTTTTCCAGTGGATCAACATCTTCTCTTCTCCCTTTTTCAAGTCTGCAATGCTTAATGTTGAGGTTGAACCAGGAAACAATAGAAGCTATATATCTCCATTTTCAGACTTTCAGTCATTTTGAGGCTATTTGATGTGGCCCAATGGAGTAACCATGTCTACATGCAATTTCGTGCAGTTGATCATAACCAGCAAGAACCCCAGCCCCTGCAACACCAACAAGCATATTGGCAGTTACTCCTCGAAAAAGAGCGGTAATACCCTCAACGCGAATGATCTCTGAAAATGCATGGAAAGGACTACGGTACTTCAGGGTTTGTCCAGAGGTAAGCATCATTCTCCGTCGCAAAGTGTCGAAAGGATAAGCACATACCCCAGAAAAGGTTGTGATACTCCACCCCAATAAGAAACTAGCAAAAAAACTTCCCTGCATATAACATTAAACTATACAGAATTTCAAGCCATTTGAAAGAGAGGTATAAAATAGGCGAGAAAAGAAATTGAAGATATATCTAGGAGTTGTATATCATCCATGCTTATGACAATCAGAGATGGTATTTCTCCAAGAATCAGGTCCCAAGCCAATCATTTGTGTACTGACAATTATGAAATGTAAATGAACGTAATTGGTTTATGGATATTGTTGAAAGTTATATGACGTAATTTCCATATCTAGTATCAGAACTGCTATAAGCATGAGACCAGAATCTTCTGGTTAAAGGTTTGAGATACAAGTTAATTGTCTACCTAGAAGAATATAGACCGAAATTAATTGATGTTCTAAATAGAATAGATGCTTACCTCAAAGTGCCCAACCAAAACAAGTGGCTTTAAAGTGTCGTAAATCCCAAAATACAATCCCCTGTACAAAGTGATTCCCATGATTGAAACACTGAATCCTCGGTAAAGTCCAACAATTCCATCACTCGAAAAGGTTTTTCTGTAGACATCCAGAAGCCCTTTAAACTGGCGCTGACCGTTACCGCCACAATCCTTTGCATCTGTGGCTAGTCGAGTGCGTGCATAATCCAAATGATACAGAAACAAAGATGTAGTTGCTCCTGCAGCACTTCCTGAAGCAACATTTCCAGCAAACCACTTGACGTATCCATCATTCTCCTTTGAGCGCCCAAATTTTGTTTTGAAGTAACCTTTGAACGCAAAGTTGAAAGCCTATGGGCAATTCAAATTCTCTTCTGTAAAAGCATTTGGAGATAGTAACATAAATTTAAACCTCTGGTTATCTAAAAAACATATCAACTAAGCGTTTAAACATAGATTCAACTAATTCTCAACCAGTTCGTGAGAATCTTGAACATTCTCCAAACTGCCATCAATTAGAATGCATCATATCTATGAGTATAGTTCTGCAACCTACTTACTAAACCTTCATAATAGGAGCTATGATGTTGATTTAGTTCCTCAATCAGTGCTCTGAAATTCATGAATTTATCCAAATGCTAATTTAGTTAATGATGAAAATAAAAAGTACCTGGGTAGGGAAATATCGTATAACGTTAGCCTGATTTCCCCTCCAAAGGGACAAGGGACCTTCTTCTCTCAAAACCCTTGTGAAACAGTCATGGATTCCGAGATATGGGTTCCTAAGGTGTCCTCTCTTTATCATCTCCCCTTGATTCTGCAACAAAAGCTTCACCCTCTCGATTGGCGCCGCTGCACTTTTCGCCACAATCGCAGCGACCCCACCCATCACGAAATCCGCCGAAAATTTCTCAGATTTTGAGGCCATTGCTCTCTCCTTGTCTCGCTGCACAAGTAATCGCGATAACACATTTACTCCCAATACGGAAAAGAGGAAACAATCCATAATCCAAATTCCAAAATCCATATAACAGTTTATTTCTATGGAAAAAAAAAAGAAACAGATATGAACCATAAGACTAACAATTGGAGAGGAGGCTGAGCCTGCGCCTGGAGGATTCAACTTTTTTAATTAACAATTTGATTCCATTTCGTGTGTTCTTCCTCCCACGGCGCGATGAAATCTCTGGCAAAAAATATACAGTTTCCTTTGCAAAAAAACAAAAAGTCTAAATTTTTTATATATATAGTGAGGAGGAGAGGAGTATCGTTCACAATTTTTTATTTTAATTAAAAAGTTATAAATTTTTATTGTCTTTCTCCCTATTTTCCTTTTCAATGCTTTATTTTGATTTACTTTTTAAAAACATGTGGTTTTATAGTCCGTTAAAAAAATAAAAAATCAAATCTCAATATCTCAAATTTGTGGTACTTAACCAAAAAAAAACTTACATGAAATCAATATATTTAAAAGAAAAGTCTCTTTTTCTCCCCAAAAGAAAAAAATTCATTTTTAATCTTTATATTTAATTCAACCGGTAGCTTGTAACATCATATAATGAAATTTCAATTTCATGAGATTTAAATTTAATTAATTGGTATAAAAAATTTGAACTCGCAACTTTTTAACTAAAAATAGTAAGTATTTTAATTAGATAAGTAAAGTAAGTTAAAAATAAATCACCTAAAATTAAATCAACAAAATACTTAAAATCAAATAATGAAATGTTAGAAAATAGATTGGATTAAAAAGTAAAAAGTAATATATATACACAATTAAAATAGTGACACAATCGATGTTAATTTCGTTCTTCTATTTTTTAATTTAAAGGATTAAAATATAATATTTAGGCGTCACTGCACTACTTTTAAGTTATAATTATTTTTTTATCAACAAATCAATGAAAAAAAAATTAATAATACTTGGTAATTGACAACCAAAATATGAGTCGGAATCCTCCACACTAAAAAAGAGTATATATATATTTCATTTTCAAAAAAAAAAAATAATAACAAAGTACATTTGTGTGGCAGTTAACAAAGTTTGCAGTGGACTTCCCCGCCGGAAGTCAAAAATAAACCAGAAAACGAAGAAACTTCCACTAATCTCCGCCTGTTTCAATCTCCTCTACGCTTCGTATTAGCTAGATTTACGCGAATATCTTTCTCCATTACTTCACAGGTATTAATTATCAATGCGCAATCTGGGCAATGTCGATAATTTCCTTTTCTCTGCGGGCAAGATTTCATATGAAGAGTCCCAAGAGTTCGAAATCAGTCGCCTCTTTTATGAAGAATTCAAAGAGTTCGAAACATTTTCCGTTTCAAATGGCGACCAATCTGGTTGTTACGCTGATCGTCGTCGTTACAATCCAGAAGAATTGGATTTCACATGAAACGATTGCAGGTCAGGGTATAACCAATTCATAGGGTTTTCCCTCTTTTTTTTTTTTTTTGTTGCTGTTGTTAATTCTGGATCAAGGCCTGAAATATAATTATACTAAATCCTGGTTTTAGATGTTCACACGTTCTGGCCACCATGTCCACAAACTTCTTACTTCATATAATTGCACGAATCTAAACCAAAGAAGAATCTACATATATAGACAGAAAAAAGTTGTTTATATGTTTGTAAATTAGCTGCATATGTTCGCTATCGGGTCTGTGGGTCCTGAATTGTTACCTTTTAGAAGAAAGCAAATCAAATCCAATGAACTTTCCGGCTTCTGTTCTACTTTACTGTTATTTTCATGTAAAGTAGATTATAATTCCTGCAAGAACACCAACGACTTATATTCCTTTTTTCTAAACATGGATATGGCGGTTAAGGCACCTATCTCTAACCAAAAGGTCATGAGTTCGAACCTCCACCCCACAATCTTGTACTCAAAAAAGAAAAAAAACATGGATATGGCTATTCATGAATGAGTTAGAGAAATAAATGCGTGGGTTTTATTTTTAAATTTTAAAATGTGTGAGTTTTCTGCAATAATTAGGAGTGTAATCTCCACAAATTTCTCCTTTTTACCATGTTTAGGAATATAACCAACTCATACCTCATTATTAGTCTTACAACAATGGAACTTCCCTCCATCTATTCTGGATTAAGTGGAGTCTGAGCCTGAAACTGTGACTCTAACAGCTAGGGTCTAAGAGGCCACGAGCCGCAATTCAACGCCTTGCATATTTCTATATTGTACAGGATCACGAACATATCTAATTGTTTGGACGGACCATCACAAGGTGTAGTATTGACTCAATCTTATGAGTTAAGAAGGAATCATTAGTTAGAATTCTAATAAACTGCGAGGGAACTGTATCTAGATCTCTTTTACGTGCATTGCTTACATTTTTTTTCCTTAATTGCAGATTAAGAATTTAACTGCACTTGTATGCATAGTTAGGAGATGATTGGTTGAAGATGTGTACTTACACCGGCCGATGAAAACTCGTACTTCTTCTTGATTTGATCAACTGCGCCTACCTTATTATCTGGATTCTAGTCAGGTTGCTCTTCCTTGGCCGAGTTTCCTGAATTTTTTTTGATGAAGCATGTACTGATTCAATTAACTCGAAGATCTAAGTTAAGTATAGTTTGGATTTGTAAAGCGTAAAGCCATAGTTGGTAGTTTAATTCTCATAGAAATAGAAGTTTCAATTTCACATTCACGTTCACACACCAAGCAGCCAATAGCCAATAGTAAATGTAGGCATAAAATGTGGAAAATATAATTCTACAGTTTCACATTCTCACACCAAGCCGCCAACAATAAATTCAGACATGCTCTCCCTTTCAAATTCAAAGGTTAGTTTCCCTCTCTCTCACACTCTTTCTCTCTCTGCAAAACTGTTTTAAAAGAGCGAAAAGGAGGAAACATTGGACGATAGAAAGAGACACAAAAATGTCCACTCCATGGACAATGACACGGCTGGTGAGATGGCAAGTCAGAGACTGGGCTTCATGCTTCTTAGCTTGCAGATTTCCTTTAGGTAAAAGTAATAGAAAATATCAGTATCTAGAATCAATCATTTTTAGCTGTCTTTGTGTGATTTTTCGTTCTGTTATGTTAATTGTGACTTGAGTTTCCTCTTATACAGATGATGAACCAGACAGATATTTCACTTCTACACCACCTCCAGTGCCAATAAGAACCATGGTTGTTGATAGAAAGAGTATTGCCTCGAGAGGTAAAGAGGATAGCAAGAAGATGTCAAGGCAGAGAAAGGGTGAGAAGGGTGAGAACAAGAGGCAGGAAAAACGCTTCTCGCCACAGACTTCTGATGCTGCTGTTGAAAACAAGATGACTGATAATCCAAACTGGCTACAATTCGAAGATGAAAACTACATTGTCTTCTGCTTCAATGATGGAGCATTTGATGTTACAAAGAATGGGAACTCAGAGGCTTCCAATCGCATTGATTTGGTTGCAGCACGTTCAAGACCAGTTAGTCGGAAGGTTAAAATATGATATTTTATTGTCTTGTCTGTGAGATGATGCTATATAAAAGCTTATAAAATCTCTCTCTAAACAGCTTGATTATGGCAAAGATGACAAATCAGTCAAAAGAAGCAGTAGTGAGAAGAAGTTAAATGGAGGCCCACCTCAAAAGGTACATAATCCAACCATTTATATATCTTTCCATGATAACAGAAGGACTGCCCACTTGAAAAATCACCATGATCACAACGGTCATGTTACTTGCTGCTTGGTGTTTTATTGTGGGTTGTAGGATGAAGAAGAACAAGTGGATAAAGAATCAGCTATGGGTGAGAGTGAGGCGATTTGTGACTGTAGGATCGTGGCAGTGTCTACTGAATCAAGTGACTCAAATCATTCAGATGTCAGCAATGGCTCCTTCGCCTTTCCTGTGTAAGGCCCTCCCCTCTCCCTTTGCCTTGCCCCCAAATAATAACATAAAGTAAAGAGAAGAATGGATAATGTTATTAGGAATTGGATTCTAATTGCAGGTTGGGATTGGAGTGGAGTGGAAGTCCTGTGCAGATGCCAAAATCAGAGGGTTTGCAGCTGAGAAAGCACAAGTCGCGGTGTGTAGGATTCCAGTGTTGTAAATTCTGAAACAGAAACTGAAATTAGGATTTTATTTGCCTCCATTTTTATTCAAAATCCCAAACCAATTCTCAAGTTGACCTTGCTAATAATTAAAGATTGTTTACGTTTTTCTTTTCTTGCTTTAATTATGGTTGAAGAAAAAGGATTCAAATAATTTACTTGAACCGTTTGGAAACCAAGAATGTTCTTTTATTTTAACATTATGAAGAGGGAGAACATACCACATTCCTGACAGTGGCCGTTGCACTTTACAATTCAGAATACTCAGAAGATACATTATTTCGTGTTAAAACGTCCTGAAATACCCAATCCATTTCATTAACCAGATATGATGACACCTGAGAACCATCTTTCTTTCTCATAGCATATATAAATGCTCATTCTCAGGGTTTTTTCCAAATTTAGATGGGGTTTGTTTCGATTGAACAAGTCTGAATTATCTAAACTACATCAGAAAATGAGAGATGTTCTCCAAACAAGACTCACCCTAGCGCACAACCAAGTGTGGCGACGTTTTCCATTAAACACAAACATGGGAAAGGTTTCATCATACATACAACATGAAACAAATGTTTCCTTTTTCATGTTCGACGAATATATTATTACGGATAAATAACTCAAGTAACCCTCTAGAGAACACCATAACATTATGTCGTAGTAACTATCAGAGAAAAATGCCAGTTGATATCAAAAGAAGCAACCGTGATCATCTAATGAACGTCTGAAAATTTTGTTCTGAAAACGAATGACTGTAGATGTGATCTTGCAGCTGCAGCAGCAGCAATGGATTCTTCATCTTGCCTTGCCTTTGCAGCAGCAACAGCAGCTACATAAGCTTCTCTTGCTTCTTCCATTTTCTGCATTTCAAGGTCGTCCAAATCATCCTGCATCAAAAAAGAAATAGTCTCAGACGTTAGAGGTCAAAAATGAAGGCAAACGAATTATTCATATGAGCATTTTCATAACGAGCTGGATTATCACATCTTGTAAGGGAACTATAAACACAGACTGCTACGAACTCATATATACAAAAGCATATCATAATGTGCTCACAATATAAGGACTGCTCTCTGGAAGATAGAATGAAAGACTATAATCTTGAACACGTTCGTCGGAATCATTCTTTGTCAAGCCTTCAAGAAAAAGCATAAAAGACGAAACATCTCCTCGTGAGGACTTTAGCTCTTCTTGAAGTTCTTCTATTTTTGTATTTGATGTCATTACCTCCCATTGTATCTTCTCCAAGGCAGCTTGCTTGTCTGCAAGCTTAATCTGCAAATGGAAAAGAATCATGCAATGATTTAAACAGTAGTTCGTAATCCATCTTTGGTACATAACCAGAATATTTACAATTGGAAAGCTGCTAGGCATCTTCTTCTGGAAATATTTTCAAGATAGTGGGATTCATCAATCAACTCATGTTACTACTGATAAATATATTTGAGCCAACAAAAACAAAATGCAATTTTTAGAACCTTTGCATCTGAAAGTTGGGAACGGATGGACTTTATCATAGAATCCTTCTCTGAATACTGGAGACTCAAAGCATCAAGTTTTGCATAAACACTGTTCATCTGGTCCTTCGACATCTCTGCTGATTTTAGAAGTTCATCCTTTTCAAGTAATTTCTTTTGCAGATCCTCCACTTGTTCTCTCAATGTATTTAATTCTTCTTTGTCCCTTTCACATACCAAAGAACTTGAGGAGAACATTGCAAAGGCATCAGCATCTGGATTATTATCAACATTATGACCTTGATCCTTGTCCCCGTGACCCTTTTTCTTCTTGTTCGGAATAGATTGGGCATTATTCCTACCTTTCTGTTCAATCTTCAAAGTAAACATAAAAGGAGCAAAAAGAACCATCAATTTATGAATGCACAGAAGAATAATTCTGCAAATGGCTAAATGGCCATGCATTGGGATTTGAAAAGTGACATTCAATTATAACGGTTAAAAGATTTACAATCGGCTATTAGCAACAGAATAGATAAAAATTAGAAAGTCAGGGTTCTGCGGTTAAATCAACAGAACACGACACAAAGAATTCAGTAAACTCTTCACAACTTGAAATCTAATCCCTTTTGTTTTCATGCCGAAAACTGGCAATACCGCACCCGATGAATTTTCTTAAAATGAGGGATAGAGTGTATACAAGAAGATCAAATTGCATAGAAGTTGAAAATACTTACTTTCTTGTGTAATGATTCTCTAGAAGGTGTCTTGGTGTAAATCATCGAACCGCGCTTTGTGAATGAACTGCTCGCTTTACGATCCTAAACCAAAATCAATAAACGTCAAAAAGAACAAAGAAAGCAAGAAGAAAGAGATGCAACGAAGCGCTTTGAATTTGACAAGAAATCACAAAAGAACATAATAGAGTTACATTCTCAACCATTACGCCTTCCTCAAAAACAGAAATATGCACTGGAAGAATCAATTTCTTTCCTAACTTTCTTCCCTTTCCTATTTCTGAAAATAAACACCTCCAGGCTTTCGGCCCCCAGTAGAATTTATACATCAACCTAAAAATAGTACGATTTCAAAATCAAATTTCCCTCGATCACGAGACTCCCGACACTACCCCCTCCCCCCTCCAGGAACCACGATACAACATTTAAACTTCAAATACTTTCCCCGCATCGGAACAAAAAGATTTCAAAAGAGAGGGAGGAATTACAATAAGAGACTGAACAAGCGGCACGATCTCGACGAGATTTTTGAAGAGTACGCGATCGACGTTGCCATTAGTAGTAGCAGCAGAAGTTGCCGAAGTTGCAATGGATGCGTCGGCGAGTGATGACTGAGTGAGGCGGCGAGTCGGGGACGAGTTGTGGTCGGCGGAAAGCCACGATTTCTGGTCCCCAAAACCAGAATTGTCTTGCAAATCGATGAAATGTTGGGGCTCAAACATGGTGGAGAAGAGGAAAATCTTGAGAAATTTACCGAAACGAAAAATCCTGTAAATACCAAAACAAGAGAGTAAAGCAAAAAAAAGGAATCCGATAGCGAGACGAGAGAGAGTCGTTGGAAACTCAGTTTTGAAAATCGTTCTCTTTCCTCCCGATGGATCAATGCAAATGAATTCGGTGTTTACTAAAATACCCCTCGAATTTCGATAAACTACAGTAATACCCTCCTGTTTTTCGTTTGAAAATGAATAAATAGTTATAGTATGGTTAGAGAGAGGAGATGTCATTTTAGAAAAGGAAAGTTTATAATTCCTTAGAAAAGGAAAGTTTAATTCTATTTTAAACTGGTAAAATGCGATTTATTCGAAGGGGGTAAAATTGGACCTTTGGAATATATAACGGCCGTCACTGTTCGAAATATAGGGGCCAGGGGGAAGAGAATTTAAAGAGTATTTGCACTAATCATGCTTTCATTAATTTACTATAACCTATGGATTAACTAAATTTTATTATAGGTTATAATAATTATTAGTAATCATTAGGTTAACTGTGTGATCTGAAAAGCAATGGACTGAACATACGAAGAAACCTACATAAAGAAATTAAAAAGTTCTGATGTTCAAGTCAATTTCGGTAGGATCGATTGTCATGGAGAAAAAACGACTTAAACGACTCTATTTATAAGTGTTGCTTTTTCGACAATTGTGTGTTGAAGGGTGATAACAATTATCTTATAAATCACAGAAAGTTGTCAGAAATACGGTGGAATGATTTTGTGATATAACTCATTTTTATTGACTGTGTATGAATTAAAGATGAACTATATTTATAGTCGAACTATGAAGCGGATGTTTTTTATGGTCGGTCCTAAGTGAGCTTTATAATCGAGCTAATTCTTATAGTCTAGCTACTTCTTATGGTCGAGCGGTATGACTGACTGAGGTACGCTTTATAAGCGAGCTTAACTCTTATGACCAAGTTGAGTTTTAAGACCGACTTAGTCTACGTATCATGATGGGTCGTTTTTATCAACTAACATTATCTTTGATTTATCCATATAAATCACTAATTTTCTCCGTCATTTTTTTAAATACTAACTACTTCGTTACGAGTTTTATATTATATTTTATATTTCTTCTGCTTTTAGTTTTAAGCTATCAAAATTGAAATCAGACATCAAATACAACAATTGATTCATATATATTTGGATTTTAGCTAAAATTAATTTCTCATGGAACCAGAAACTTCAGCCGATCAAATTTGAGTGTAGCCTTTGATTTAATTGTCGAAAGGAGTGGTTAATCCGCAGTGTTCGAACCAGGAAGCTTCATCCATTTCCATGGCGCCGCTGCAAATTTCGAGCATTCCTTCATTTTGAATTTGATCACCACCACTTGACAAATCCAACGATCCAAATCCCTCGCCAGTCCTCCCCCTTTTCTGCGCCGTCGGATCGGCAGGCCCCACCGCGATCCCCCGGCCTTGACTCTGAATCCAACCGTAGTAATCAGCTGCTACTTCTTCACTCAACTTAAACGGCGTCGTGAGATCAGATCTCGATTCATCCGACAGCGCACCGGTGGCGTTTGCGGCGCTATTCTTGGACCCAACAATTGCAGCTGGCTTCGGTTTCAATTTGGAGTTGTTGGATTTTCGGGTTGCACCGCCGACCGGAATATTGCGGAGGGTACCGCCGATGGTCCAGTAGCGGCGGCAGGTCTTGCAGAGGTGGCGTGGTTGGGAGTAATTGTAGTTATTGTAATAGCAGAATTTGGTGTCGAGAGAATGGCACCTAGGGCAGGGGCACTTCACTCTCCGGTCATCTCCACCGATTGATCCGATGTTCTGCTTCTGCGCGGCGTCCATGTCTGGAAAAATCAAAATCAGCGGCGGAATTTGGGAGGAAAATGGGAGGATTATTGTGGTGCATTTGTATATATGGAATTGGCCAGCGGAGGCATTGGTCGGCAGCGGCGGATGAGGGCGGCGGATGGAGGCGTAGGAGACGCGTGGAGAAAGGCCATGCCTTTTGTCGGCCACTAACATCATCAGACAGAGGTTTAGGGAGCGCCACGTAGGCATTGAGGGAATTGCTGAGCTGGCAATGAATGTCGGCGGTTGTGCCGTACCATGTACCCGATCGGATGCTTCGAATGTGTTCTATTTTTCTTTTTCTATTTTTTTAATTATAATTTATGAATCAGATGATCCGTGCGGGACTTGATTTGTTATTGGTGTCGAAGATCCAGTCATGTGGGCTATACTTATTTTGAAGAAACTCTTCGATTGATTTTCTTTTTAACTCTCTTAGAATTCAATTGATTATTATAATTGAGGGGAATATACGGCGTTGGTAACTATATCCAGTAAATCTACTTTATTGTGTGTTTCGTGTCGATATGGTTGAGGTACTGGCTGTTCGAATAGCTTTGTTGTTGATTCGTGATGTGGGGTTTCATCCTATCTAGATCGTGATCGACTCATTTGGATTCCAAAATGGACTTGATGATCTTTTCAGATGTGGATGTCTCCTTAACGACATCCGGTGATGCTGTATTTTATCTGATTTGATTAGTTTTTTTCTTTTCTTACTCTTCGCGAAGGAAATGGTGCAGCTCACCAGATGACATTTCACCAACATTTAAATTGTCCAGAAGATGGTCTAGTGAAAATTACTAGGATTATTATAATGATGCATATTATTTATATTGTTCCTGGTGTGCTTTTTTTTTTTATCTCAAAAGATAAATTTTTTTATTATTATAATTTATAAGTTTGTTTGGATACTTCATTTGTATAGAGCTAAATACGACAAAAATTTGAGCATTCGAAAATAGTGGATTTTAAATGTGTGAACATATCATTCACCATTTGTTTTTGAAGCTCCCAAAATTCTCAAATTGAAATGTAATAGTGGCATTTACTTATTAGGGTTTAGAATGAGAAAATGAGCATCATTCACCTCTTTCTTATTGGTAGCTTTTAAAAAAATGATTTTTTTATTCATTAGTCGAGTTGATGCACAGATTTGACCTATCAAAATTATTAAATTTGTATCACTCCTCTAAAATAAAAAAGGATTCGACAAAACCTGCAAAGTAGAAATATTATTATACATTAGATCGATACTAGCCACACATGCTCTGATGCTTAAGTCGAGTTTACGTGAAGCACGAAAAAAAATAAGTTTTGTAGCGTACCTTGACTACGAGTATTTTATCCTTTATTTATAGAAGGAAAAATATAGGGTCATATTCTCCGAACCAAATGGTTAATATCACACCTCCTTTTGAATTTCTTAGATGATGGGAATTCATTGTTCCTAGGGACAATTTGAATTTCTTAGATAAGGACATTTCAAATTACTTAGGTGGAGGGAATTTAAATTCGAGAACGATTACTTTTCCTACCCATAATAGTGGCCCCACCCTCAAATAGAAGTTTGTGAGTACAAATATATATTTTGAGAGTATTAATGACCATTTGGTTTGGTTTGGTTAACTAGTTAAGTGATCTATTAGATTTTTAATCGACTCAACTCTTTTCCTTACTTTGGCCAAACTCATTAGGTTCCTTAATTGGTTCGTTAGGTGGCAATTAGTCTGTTGGGCTCATAATTAATTAGTTTGGTTCTCTGGCCTACTTACAATTATGATAGCCTTGGAGATCCTTGACTCGGTAGATCACAATTAAGTTTGACAGACTCATGATCAGTTTGGCTCTCTAGCATGCTTACAATAATTATGATACCTTTGGAGATCCTGAATTGGTTTATGAGCTACAATTAGGTATATTGGACTTATAATTGGCTCGAGTCTTTCACCTACTACAATTACGATACCGTCAAAGTTTCCTAATTGCCTTGGTGTGGTACAATTAAGTTTAATGGGCTCGTTAATCATCTCGAATTTTTTCCCTGCAATTACGTCCTTGGAGTTCCTTAATTGGCCTATCCTTAAGTAGCTGCAACCAAGTCCTCTTCTAGGTTTCTTAGTTAGTTAAAATTCTTTGTTTTGTTACTACTTACCTGGACAATTCTTGGTCGGTCATTTTTGGTCTATTATTATTGGTTGGTCATTTATGGTTGGCCATTTCTAATATTCTTGGTCGACAATTCCTGGTTCGCCATTCTTACTCTGTCATTTGTATTACTAAATTTTATCCAAAACAATAGCCCCACTCTCAAATATGAGTTGATAAGCTTGCTTCAAACTTAAAGGTTTCTATTTTCTGACTCATTGATTTCTTAATTGGTACAATGGGCTTTTAATCAAGTCTCTTGGGTTTATTTACTAGTTCGGCTTGTTTGCCTACTTTCATTGTTAGTACCTTTAATTTTGGTTTATTAATCGGCTCGACTTGTTTACCTACTTTTAGTTTTAATACTATTTGGTTTATTAACCGACTCAAACTCATTTGTCTATTTTCAGTAAGTTTCTTGATTAGCCATGATGAATTATTACTATTTACCAGACCTCCACTCTCTTGATGAAATTTGTTGAGTTGATGGTCATCACGTGACTGTCAATTTCTATCTTGAAAGTAGTAAGATTTTCGTGTTAGGTGTAGTCTTTCTAAATCAGCAAGTCATTCCATTTGATGTAATTTTTCGTAGTTGTTTTCCTCAAGAGTTAATCGAAGGTGAGAATGTGTTGGTCATACGATTTTAGCTTGGTGAAGTTCTTTGGTTTTGTGTTGAGATATCCAATTCGTAAAATGTTATGATTCTTCAAATCTTCACAGAGTCTTATAATGCTTTTTGAGTGATGGTGGACTCTGAGTGGCTGCTCTACTTAAGAGCGGCTCAACCAATAAAATTTTTGCACGACCAAGTCCTTATTAAGTTTACATGGTTTGCTTTATTTGTAGAACCCTAACACAACCAAGTCCTTATAAGATTTTCTTGGTCGATTCAATCTACAGGACTCTGACGTGACTATCGAACATTGGTGTTACTTTTAAGGAACATGGTTCTCGGCTTTTTTCTCGTTCATGACCTTGGCCTCGTTCTCGATATCAACCCGCTCTTAACCTCGAGATAGTTCTTGCTTCTGTTTCGCGGTGAATATTGTTGTTGCATCGAGATAGATTGTTTCTTCCTCTAAGGAAATTAATGAAATTTTTTCTCTTCTCAGATCCCAACTTCTTTTCGATGTTAACTTGTCAATCTTCGGATGTAAGTGGTATGGACTCCAAATCTTAGTCAGTTTTTCTTCTTTAGTCTTTCATACCTCCAAAGCTGGATGTCTCTATGCAGCCGGGGAACCTTTTTCCTACCCATAACAAATCTACGCGAAATTAATTAGAGAATAGAAATTCCTTAAAATAAGAAATCATTTTATGTTTCCTAAATTCATAGGTCGGAGAAAAAATACAAAATAACTAAATATATGTTCCAATCTCTAATATTGGTCGGTAGTTTTTTCAATATAGTCTTTGTTATTTAAAGAGTTTCAATTTAGTCATTTATATTTTAACATTTCTTTATTTAGTCCGTCACTATTGGTGAAGGTTAAATTTGGCTAAGGTTAACTTAGCTAACCTAATAGGTATTGACTTGAAATTTCTACCCCTTTTTAAAAAATTTGGAGGAAGCCAATTCACTAAATATTATGCGATTTAAACTTTTCATCACCTCCTTTTAACATTTACCAGAGACTAAACTTTAAAACGTTAAATACATAAGAGATTAAATTGAAACTTTTGAAACAATAAAGATTAAATTGAAAAAACACCTAAAAATTAGGGACTAAAACATATATTTAACCCTTTTTTTTTTAAATTTCACTTCCGAACTATTTTTTAGCTAACACAATATTAGAATTTCAATTTAAATTCTACAATTTTCCATTTATAGATGTTTCTATTCATTTCCATCCCCACTTTAATAAATGTGTCTTACTTAATTTGAATTAAAATAAATGACATTTATCTCTTTGAACTTTAGCAATATGCTTCACTCGCAAAAAACAATAATAATAATAATAATAATAATAAATATATATAAGAAAAATCTCTTTTGAGCTAAAGGGCAATACTAGAAGTACAAATAATATCTCCACACATCAATCTTAGCTTTAATTTCCGAACTTTTCCATACTGCAAATAATATTAAACATTGGTCTTCATTTAATCGTAGCTATATGATTCTTTTCAAATATTGTCCACCAATCACATAAGAAATATTCCTGATTCATTACAGATTAATTAATATTTATGAACGAATCTCAACCGTTCGTTTTAACAAATATTAAATGGAGTACCAAGAATTAGCCATAAAAAATTAAAGTCTCCCCAGCTAATTTGCTAATTTATAAGTTTAATTAAAGTGGTCCAAAGAATATTATGCTTTACACCACAACACTTATGAAATTAAAGTCTCCTATCAAATATTTTTGTTTACTTTCAATTTATAAGATTGTGTTTGCATTCTTGAAGTAAAAAAAAAAAAAAAAAAAGATTATGTTTGCATTCTTGTTATAAAATTAACAACTACATTAATTTTTTTTTTTTAAAAAAAAGAAGTTGTAATTGAAATTACAAAAGAATAATAAAAAATGAGGAAACAAAATGATCCTCGTGACAGTAAGATGTTTCTTTAAATATAATATCTGCAGTCAAAATCTTGAAAATGATATCACGGGTTCAGGACTTTGAATAAAATAATTAAATATAAGAGTACAAATAATATTCATAGATTAAAAATGGAAGAATATAATATAATATATTCATCAACAAATTTAATTATTTAAAATTAGTTCTTTCATTTCTCGATTTTTCTCCCTTTTAATAATAAAAAATATATATAATTGCATTATTTCAACCCCTGCCAATAATAGAAGAATGATAAAATAATATTTTTATTTTATATTTCATAATAAAAAAATTATTTTTGTTATTTAAAAAATATCTATACATGTCAAATTCAGTTCCTACGCTATATATTTTGAATTTCCATGCTTTTAGATATTCACACTAAATTTTTGGAATTATTTGTAATTAAAAAAAATTATTAAGCTACATCATAAATTTAAGTAGTCAGGCTGATCTACTAACTCACGTAAGTAATCTCCCAAATTTAATCCGGCCAACTAACCAAAATTCAATGACAAAAATTCTAAAAGACTCAAAGTTATTTTATGAATTTTATAAAATATTTAGTATGCAGATTAAATGCTATATTTAATAGGTCTTAAATTTTTAATTTTATATCTAATATATCGTTAACCTACTTAATTTTTAAAATTTACGAAAAAAATAAAATTTAAAAGGTAAGAGATTTATTAACTACACAATTGAAAGTTTAAAGATCTAATACATATTTTTTAAATATAATATTGAAAATTTTAGAACCATACACAATTATGAAATTTTATGAATCAAATTTATAATTTACCAAAACTTTAAATAGACAAAAATGTGAAAATTTGAAAGAAAAATGTAACCAAACACGACTTAAATGGTAGAAATGAAATATATAATTTAACATATTTTCTCCTCAAAAACAAAAATGATTTTATTTATGATAAATAAATAGTAATTTTGATAAATTAAGAAAATTTTGTAGAGTATAAATACTTCTCTCATTCTATATATGTCACGTCATAATCTTATTAAAAATGAGGTAGGGTTTATCAATATTACAAATTATTTATAGAAATAAAATGAAGAAATGAAGTAGGTAACGGTGTTACTAAAAAAAATTAAGAAAAAAAACAAAATAAATTCTGTGAGTGGCTACCATGTCAAGCTAAAAAAATATTAAAGAAAAGAAAACTCAAATCTACGGCCACCGACTGCAAAATTCAATCAGGGAAGCGTGATTTGGTGAAATTATCGCGAGTTGTCGGCGTATGTCGTCAGATTGGATCTTATCGGCGATTATTTCACCACCCCAGACCCACGGCCACGCGAGATTTCTTTTAAGCCGTGTTCTCGAAGTAACACGTGGAAGAATGTCAGTGGACAGTGTTGGATGACCGTGACAGTGCGGTGACCTGCATGGGTCCTAGTTGAGCCCGAGCCCGAGCCCACGGCCGAAAAGCCCAGACCCGACTCCATCCATCCATCCACCCACCGGTGCGTCTCTTTTTCTCTCTCTCTCCCTCCGATTCCTATATATTCTCAACAGCGCCCTCGGTATTCGCGGCGACGTACTGGCGATGCGAAGACGATCTTCTACCGCCGAAAAATTCTATTTGTAGAATCATCGTTTTACAATTTCGAATTTGAATTTCCAAGAATCTCTGGAGGATGTTGTTAATGTTTTTTCGTTTCTTTGAGGGGACTGATTTCGGGGGGTCAACAACGGAGATTTCGGTAATGTAGGTTGCGGAAGGAAGGAAGGAAGGAATGAAGGAAGTATAGTTTGTGGATGTATTTTGAATTTCAACATATTTTTTTCTGTTGTTTCGAAGGAAGAATTGGTGCTGAAGGTTCGTTTTCTCAGAGGTCCGGGATTTTTGTTTTAGTTGCTATCTTGTTTTGATCTGGTTTCCCCAACCGTATCTGCGCGTTATGAATCTTGGAGATTCGGGGATTAGCTTACTAGACGGCCTGCACTTTCGTTCTGTTTTAACTTATTCGCAATATATATAATTCAGTTTTGGCTGTATTTGTTAGTTTTTTACGTTTCTGATCCGGCATTCAACGAATACGGAACAGATCGAGTTTAGGGGGAGGGGTCTCTTCTTGATTTCCTGATATTAGTATATAATACATAGATCAGGAGGGGAGGGGAGGGGGGTTCACTTTGTCGATTTCTTGACTTAATGCACGGCCAAGAGGAACAGAAATGTGCAAGATAGAGGGAAGTCGGAGGAAGCTTAGTGACTCTACGGTGATGGAATTGAAAGCGCTAGGAGAGAGCAAAGTCGATAAAGTAAAGATCTCGACGGTTTCATCTGGGTCCAGAGTTCGGCCGTGGTTAATCCGTTTAACCACCACCGTTTTGCTCTGGACTTGCATCGTCCAATTGATTTCGCTACGGGAGGTGTGGGGGCCTGGAGTCTTGAAAGGATGGCCCTCTTGTTTTTCCCAGGAATCGGCGGCCGCTGCTGTGTTAGGAATTCAGGAGAAAACCCTTTCAGTTCCGCCCAAAATAGTACTTCCTCCGAAAAGTGAGTTTTCTTAATTTTATACTTTCAAGTTTTGATTTCAATTGTTGTTAGTGAAACACTGCCTAACTGGTCAGATATGATGAGCTGTGCTTTCTAGAACTGTTTTTCGTTCTTGGAATTGGAAATTTCTGAAAATGATGTAGATACCATTTTCTTATCTGCCTGTCTTTTTGGAGGTGTATTGAAATTGATTTTGTTGCTTGGCAATTTCCCCTTTTCATTCTTAAGTTAGCGGAGGAATCGTGTGAAATTTTCCATTTCATTTTTGGAAACACAGAAGGGTTATTGTCAATTTTATTTTAACTATTTCCGAAACTTAAGTTTTTACTTACAATTAAAGGGAAATTTGCTGCTATTCTTATCTGTGAAATTTGATTCGCTCCCTCAGGATATTACAAGAACAATGGCTACTTGATGGTGTCGTGCAATGGGGGGCTCAACCAAATGAGAGGAGCGGTGGGTGGTAGTCGATGTGCATACTGCATTTCTTACAATCTCTATACTCAAATAACCCTACTTTGACTCCCCCTTTCCCTTCTCTGTATGTTGTGCAGATATGTGACATGGTTGCTATCGCAAGATATTTGAATGTCACCCTTATAGTACCCGAATTGGATAAAACCTCATTCTGGGCTGATCCCAGGTGCGTTATTTTTCATTCCTTTTCATTCATCTCGGGCTGGACGAAACTTCATATGGTTGAATTGCAAAAACCTTAAACGTTTCAGTGAATTTCAAGATATATTTGATGTGGAACATTTCATTGGATCATTGAGAGATCAAGTACGCATCATAAGAGAGTTGCCTATGGGGCTCAAGAAGAGATTTAAACAACGGAAGATTTACTCTATGCCACCTATTAGTTGGTCTGACATTTCATACTATCACAATCAGGTTAGTTTTCTTTATGTTCATGTAGATACCTTTGTACCTATCATATCAATGTTATTTCCAAACATATGAAGAACTCCCTAATTTTATTTGTTCTGTCTTTCTTACACAATTTTGAAAACTATTTGCCCCCTTTTTTTGTTTTCCAATTATAGATTCTTCCCCTGATTCAGAAGCACAAAGTTTTACATCTGAACCGAACTGATGCCCGACTTGCCAACAATGCCCAACCAAAGGAGTTACAGAAGCTGAGATGTCGAGTAAACTATAGTGCTCTGAGATTCACCTCAGAGATAGAGCAGTTAGGAAGAAGGGTTGTCAAGCTCCTTAGACAAAATGGCCCTTTCCTAGTGCTTCATCTTAGGTATGAGATGGATATGTTGGCTTTTTCAGGCTGTACTCAAGGTTGTAACAGTGAAGAAGTAGAAGAATTGACAAGAATGAGGTGACGTTTACGTTTTTATTTTTCAGTTTTTGGTATTGGGCTATTTGCAAACTCTTTTGCATTCTCATTCAAACTCACTTTATCCATGCAGATATGCATATCCATGGTGGAAAGAGAAAGTAATAGACTCTGACCTGAAAAGGAAAGATGGGCTGTGTCCGTTGACCCCAGAGGAAACTGCACTTACCCTGAGGGCTCTGGGCGTTGATTCTAATTTTCAGATTTATATTGCAGCTGGTGAAATCTATGGAGGACACAGGAGACTGGAGAGTCTTGCAAAGGCATATCCAAAACTGGTCTGTAGATTAGTTACGCACCAGTTTTTGTGTTCCATTATCATATGTTTTCTTGTCCTTACAAGTTGCCTCTGCTTTTGTTGAAATAGGTCAAGAAAGAGACACTGCTAAAACCTTCTGACCTCAGGTTCTTTCAGAATCACTCATCCCAGATGGCTGCATTAGATTACCTTGTCTCGTTGGAAAGTGATATATTCATTCCTACATATGATGGGAATATGGCTAAAGTTGTTGAAGGTCATCGCAGGTACTATATGATGCGACTTACATTTATTTACTGCACATGAAGAACTCCTTATGAGGAGATGATATTCAGCTAAACTTATCGAAATTTAGTATCTACCTATTGTGACTCTGCTGATTTTTAGGTGTCAAAGTATGTAATTACTGATATGTGACTTCTTATGTGTTGTGATGTCCTAGATTTCTTGGGTTTAAGAAGACCATACTGTTGGACAGAAAGATACTTGTTGATTTGATAGATCAATACAACAGTGGAAAGTTAAGCTGGGACGAGTTCTCTTCGGCTGTAAAAGAAGCCCACACAGACCGCATGGGGAAACCAGCAAAAAGGCTGGTGATCCAAGACAAACCTAAAGAAGAGGATTATTTCTATGCCAACCCTGAAGAATGTTTGCCACCGTCGGAGGAACAAGATGGGTTCATTTCCACTCCAGTGCTGAAGAGACTAATGTGAGTTTTGTATGTAGGGATTGTGACATTTCGGTACATGGAGAATTGAACTGATGGGATTAATCAAAGATTATCGATGTCAAGAACTTTGTATCTAGAAAAGCCCTGAGTACATAAGAAGCCAGTTGGAGGACGTTATTTTGTTCGACATATGGAAACTATTGTGCAACATGGTCGTATATAACCAGCTACCTTGCTGTTACAAGATGAGAGCAGTAGATCAAATTGCATAGGCAGCCATTGTTGTACACAGAGATGAATTGGTATGAATCGCACAACCTCTTTTTTTTTTTTTTTCTTTTTCCTTCTTCTCATAGTTCATTGCCTCACTCCCAGTGTTAGCCTCAGTCTTCATATTAGTTAGGAGKGGAGCTATAGGGAGTGAAAATTTGTTTATTTTTACCCCTTTCCCAATAAGCACAGGTAGTTTCATATTTATGTATTTAGGAAAGGTTAGATCACTTTTCCTTCCACCCCCACCCACCCTCTGATCTCCACTTTGCCTATCAAAAGACAATAGGCAATCAGATTCATTGATTTTTATGATTATTTTCATTTGATTCCGGATCATCTTCATTATCCTGTTCAATTGCTTTTTTGGTAGCTAAGGTCCAAATTTGTGCTGATTGCCATTTGTCTGGTGAAATCAAATTAAATGATGCAGCAGCATATCAAATTATAAGTTTAGAAAGAATTCAAAGTGTGAACTGAATTAAAAATATTGAAAGGGGTTTGCAGATTTGTAGGAGATATTTCATTTTGTAAATGGAAGATAATGGGGGGAGGAATCATGAATGCGCATGGCCATGGAAGCTGGCTGGCAATTCTGGTAACGTGTGAAACAAGGGGTTGAATTTGAATTCTAATTGTCTGAGATTCGAAGAGTAGACAAGAAGTGGGTGTCCATACAATATTTCTCTTCTCATAATTACTCATAATTCCAATGATTTCTGGGAGATTAGAAATACTCAACTTTGAATTTTGTTATAGAAATACTCAACCTTTTTTTTTTTTTTTTTCGTGTGTGNTTTTCGTGTGTGTGTGTGTGTGGTTTGAACATAGAAATAGCGTGGACATCCCGAAAAGGGGGAGATAATGGAGTCGTGCCAGCAAAGTAAACATAATTATTTTCTTATGATTCTTTTTACCTCACTCCCTCCTATTAAAATATCATTTAAATTTATTATATTCTATTCCAGAATAAAATTTAAAATATATATATCAAATTCGTACTAGTTGACTTTGTGATTTGTTGGCAAGGAATTTCAATATAATTTTTTCTAATGATAAGTCAATTTGAGCGTTTACTGTTGAGAAACTTACAAAAATAGCAAAATGGAAGTATCATTTACGTTTGATATTTTCAAATTTACAAAGTTAAAAACTAAAAAGCCATATTTGAAAGAGATAACAATACAATTAGAAAAACTCTAATATTTAGAGATTTGTCAAAAATAGAACTCATTTATGATGGGCCCACTTGAAAATTATCAAATTACAAATATTGAACATTTGTGAAATAGTTCATAGTATTGACAATTTCTGTATTTGAAAAACCACACAATGTGTTGCTTTTGTTTTGTACCGTAAAAATAATGACATTATTTTTAATTACAGTTGGGTAGTAATTTTTCATTTCGCTTAACACAAGTAGAGAATCAAATTAATTCACAACATTTTCGGTTTAGTTGAGTTTTTTGAATACAAAAAGTGTAGAAAAAGATTTTGAGAAGAGAAAGAATAGACGTCTAAAAGAAACTATTAGCAGAGTATCAGTGCTTGGTTCAAGAGCAAACTACACACGTTTTGTTATTGATTCATTCCTAAAAATAAACAAGAAAAACGAGCAATGAGACCAATTTTACATCGAATGAAAGTCTTTACATGATAAAAAAGCCTCTAAATATTTTAGGGAAGCCCAACTTCCAAGCAGGCTACAGCTTCACCAGATGGGGAATGCCCAAAAAAGAAAAATCAAAACTAGCTACAATACTCACATTCATGGGGAAAAGTGGCGATTCCCAATAATACGAAAATAAACTACCCTAATGTACAATCAATCTGGGTCAGATGCCATAGATTCCCATATAACTGAAAGACCATAAACCCCATGGAAGAAATGGAACGTAAAACTGAAGCGATGTAGCCCCAAAGAGCGGCTTGGTTGGTAAGGACATAGGCTCTCTTAATCATGCTGGCTTAGCGGTCTCACGTTTGAGCCTTGATTCTCCAGGGTATTGAGGAGCAAAGCTCCAAATCCCAATTATAATAAAAAAATGAAGTGATCCATGTTATAATTAAATTGAATTAATGGGAGAACACTTGTTATATCCTCTCTTTTTATGTCTTCTGCTTCTTGCTTAAGGCCTGCTCCAAGTGCTCCGTAGCTGCAACTCTGGTACGAATGGTCCCTCCATCACTTGGGCGAACAGAATCATCCTATAAACACAACAAAGAAAATTCAAGAAAAGGGGGAAAAGTTCTGCCCCAAAAAGTTGATGCAACTAGTAAACGGACGTTCATTTTATAGTGCTATGAAGAACTGGTTTACCACAATAGCAGACGTAGGGACAGTTTCTCTATAATTGGTCCTCTTTCCAAGTTCTATCTGTACGGAGATGCTGGCCTGAGACATATCCACTCCAGAACTCTGTAACGCTTGTGTGAGAATATTCAACAACCTGCTCATCAACAAACCAAATCTAATGTCGCTTAATTGACAAATCAAAGCTCTAATTAAGTGTCAGTCTTGATGGTCACTAAATTTATTATTGATCGGTTGAAAAAAAATGATATATCAGAATATACATATTAAACAAGCAGATATAATAAGAATATACTCACCCTTGAGAATAGGCACTTGAGATGCTAATTCTACCACCTTCAACACTCTGCTCAGGTTTTTTCAGCTTGTTACCAACAGCAGCAACGTCGTTAGAACATGATCTCATCTCACATGATGCTGGTTGCGCTTCACATGGTTTGTTGTCTGAATCATATGCCAATTGAGAATGGAATTTAGTTTTTGCACCTTCACCTACGACAGGTGTGAAATGGCGTGGCTGCGACATCGGGTAGGGTGTTGCTTTGTTGGTTGTTCCAGGATGGTGATCCGTTCCTCTGAAAGTAGTGGCGGTACTAATTTCAGATTCTACTGGATAGAGCGAGTACCTCGGAAACGCTGAAGAGTGAGGATTATTTTTCTCGTCGGACTTGGCAGCAAATATAAATACAGGACTACTCTTTGCTATTTGAGATTGATCAATGTAACATTGTGCTGGATTGCAATTGTTCCTCTGCACAACAGAGGGTCAGACGGTTTACAGATTAGATAGCTAACTGTTAAGTTTAGTGGAGCACAGAAAAAAATCGGGAACCTTTTTTTTTTCTAGGGAGAATGGAGTATTTACCGAGGGAATTAATTTCGTCGGTTCAGGGTACCATCCTTGGTGAGAGCTTTCATACTTGCGAACCTTTTCTTGTAGAAACTGAATGTACTCTATAACCTGGAAACATGTTCGGAAATCAATCTACAACGCACCATAATCGAAAGAGAAGTGAAATATCACCAAGTGAGATGCACATTTACCTCTAACAGAAATGATGCCTTGTCTCTCTTCTGGTCGCTACGAGGAATAATTTCTCTCAACTTCAGAAATCTGCATGTAATGTTTACCTTCATGAGAAATGGAAATGAACGCTAAAGTGATTCTTCCACTAATTGCGTCTTATAAGAAAATATATACATATGTTATGGAAAAGGACACGTCTGCCATTGAACTAACGTATGTCGGTGGAAACTTGCCTATCATTAATTTTGCTCCTTCGGCGCTGTTCTGTTGCAGAATGTTTGGACCTCGGCGTGTTAGCCTTCTGATCAGAGCATTTTCCTCCGACATTTATCCTCAATTCACCTGTTAATTCAAGATTTCCAGAAAGATTAATATTAATCGAAGAGAGTTTTCCTGGAAAAAAAATTCCTCAAAGTCATAAAAACATATATCAGCTCCATCATTTCTGATACATTTTCCTTAAAGTGGCTTATCGTTATTTATAATCTAGTAGTCAAAATTTTGTACACAAAACAACCCAGAGAATGAAATCTGCGAGAATAATGTACCTTCGTAGGCAGTGGATGGTGATGATTCCTTCTTAATAACAAATACTTTGCCGTCGTCTAGTTCCTCTTCCTCGGAGGAAACCTTCACCGCGGACTTTAACATCTCATCAAAGCTCCGGTTCCTCTGGCCTGAAGGCCTGCTCGAAAATTTCCAGGAAGTCCAGTCTCAGTATTTAAATAATTGGGAAACCAAAATAAGAATATAGACGTTTAGAGAAGTGACTGACTGAGAGGATGAGAGAGAGCTGAAGCTGTTGCGATGGTTGCTTGATGATGATTGCGATGGCCGCTCCGTCGAAACGGCCCATTGCTCAATCTTCGCCGTTGATTCTGCAAGGAAGAACACGAGATCCGTTGAAATGGGAAGCAACGTAATTGGAAAACTCAAATGATAAAGGAAAAATATGCGCTAATACCAAGAACTCCATATATATTCGAATTCTAATCCATGTAATCCAATAATCCATGCAAGAAAAACAAACAAAAATTAGAGTTGATAAGAACACTAATTGATTTAACAGACTAAGACAATTTTATACGATCAGATATACGAAAGAGAAATTGAAAACTGTAATTATTTGAACGACCCTTAAGAGGGAACAACCATGTTAATTTTTTTAGAATCCCACACAGATGTCGCATATGGGCTGGTTGTACACGAATGATTAGAACTGAAAAGCAAATAAAGATAAAAACTTTACCCCTTAAACCGGGCTTTTCGCCCAAATTCTCGTTCATTGTCTTTCCCTTTTTAACTGCAGATTCTTCCCACAACGTGAAGCCACTTCCAGACAAAGAACTACAGCGGGAGTCATCATCACTTTTGTCAGTGTTACTCGGTTGAGCAACTGAAAACACCGATCCTTCTGGCTTTGGAGCCCTCTGGTTGAAATAAGAAATGTGGCTTATACTGTAAGAACCAATTCCACCTGGTAGAAGACGCGAATTCTGAGCCGGAGGAGCTGCTAACGGCGGCGCTGACACATTGACCGTTGTCTCTTCCTTGGCACATGTCTTCCCAATCCGTTCCAGCGGACGTAGAAAATCATGCGTTTTAATATACCCTCCTGTTCTCACAAAAATAGAAAAAATATCATCATTAATCCAAATGCAGCCATATGGCTTCTAAATTAATACTAATGCAATTAATCGCAAGGGACTAAATCGATAATACTTATTATTAGAGTCTTCCGGACAAATTACATGTACTGTAATCAACAAAGTCTTTTACCCAAAATGTCCACAAATATGGCAATAATTGGCAAAACGAATTGAACAAATAATTGTCCCCAGAAACAAGAACAATCTGAATGCAAGAATTTCAAAGTCCCAATTCAAATGAACACTACTTTATAATGAGGATCTCGTAAGAGATACGCGTGGTGGGGGCAGTAAGAATAGATTCGCTTTATTTATGATGGAAATTATTCAGAAGCAAAGAAGCATGCGCTTTTTTCAGCAAAAAGAAAACAAAAAAAAAATTGCAGATTTAAGCGGTTCCCGACGGTCATCTGAACTGAATTTGCTAATCGCTTATCCAGAATGTGCGATACGTCAAGTCAGTTGTCGAAACCCTAAGTGGGTCCCACATCGAAAGGATAAACCAATCAGATTGCGCCAACTGGCCACATGCTCAGCCTTTCATTTTCCTTTATGGAATTCGGTGAGCCTGTTCTGTATTCAATTCACAGCTCTTCATTTTTTTTTTAAGTTTGCAAAATTATTTTAATATCTCTTTTTTCTATATTTATCATTTAAAATTTTAAAGGTGGATTACTCAACATCTGTTCAATTGAGCCCACCCCCTCTCTTAATTTGTGCCCTAGATCCATGATTTTATTAGAGGTCACGTGCAGGGACATCCATAATTTCATTTTCAAACAAAAAGTGATTTGAATAAATACAGAAAATAGACCATGGCCTTTATCAAAAACAAACGCCCAACCAATCATAAAATTTTGAGTCTTAAGCCTATTGATTTTGGGTCTAAAATAATGGAGATTTTTATGTGAATAACAATAGAATTAGAATACAGCGATGGAGATTAAAATTTGAGTTGAATTTTATTAGAATTTGAATGTGTAAAAAGTTAAATTAGTGCAATAAAACTGTAATTAAATGGGCAGTTTTGATTAGAGAGGGAATAATACCTTGGAAGGAGTGGCATGGATCTTGTTGGACAGTTGAATGACTATAGAGTGACGACAGAAAGTCATGTGTTGGTTTCCGTCCTGTACAACCAACACCTCACAAATTAACATGCTGCTCAATCAAATCATTCATTTAATTTCCAAAAACTCAATTTAATCCAAAAAAAAAAAAACTCGAGAGATCACAGATATTTGATGAAGTTTGAAGAAATTGTGTTCTGCGAACAGAAGAATTAACACCTTCGTTTCCGAGGGGACGGGGGGGTTGGGGAAGCTCCATCGTCGACTATTGGGAGAATTACCGAGGACGTACTAATTGGGAACAGTTTTCCGCGAATTCGTCGCGTAATTTCTGGATTTTGAATTCGAAGCCCTCCAAATAGTCGAATTCTCTCGCTGAATTCGAAAATCCTTTTCCAGCCAGAATTGAATCGTTCAGGACGACGTGAACACCTGCAAAAGCTGGCGGATCGGAGAATATATGCCTCGGTGTGGAGATCTGAAAGGCGCATTCACTTTTTAGCTTTTCAGCGATCGGACTGTACTACTTCTCTGATTGTTACTCCACAAAAACATCTCCAGAAGAGAAATAATAATTGAGTTCCGGCTTCAGCAGTAGAAGAACAAGATGAATTATATTGTATAACAAAAAATTCGGATGAACAAAGAGAGAGAGAGAGAGATATATATATATATAATATAAAACCAAAAATAAAGCAGAGAGGATCGGAGTACCTAATTAATTCAATCAGAAGAGCGAAGATCGAGTTCGTCACACAAAGTGAAGAGGTTGTTGAGAATCAAAGTGGATTTTGAAATTGAAAACTGAAATAGGGAGAGAATTAGAGATGGAAAATGGCAAAGAATCTGCTTCGGATTGCCGCTTACAAACAAAACGCTCTTTTCTCTCTCTCTCTCTCTCTCTCTCTCTCTCTGTGTTGTGTTGGAATTGGAATTGGAATATCTCTTTTTCTTCTTCTCTGCCCTTGTTTAAAAAATCAAACCAAAACAAAACGCTGCAGCGCTATCTCACAGCGCCGGGGGCGGAGTCGCAGTCTCTCTCTCGCGGCGGATTCAGCATCTTTATATATACTCTCTCTCTCTCTGTTTCTTTCTTTAACTTTTTCGTTCGTCTGTTTTCGTCGTTTTCCGTTGGGTGAGGGGACGCCGTTTCATTCACGGCGTTACCGTCCACGGAGACGGACAACGGGGTTTATTTTAATTTAATTTGATTAATTTATTATTAGCCCCTCGCCGGAGCGTCAATCCCGATTTGTTTTTCTAATATTTTTTCGGCAATCCCAACTTGTGGAAATTGTTATTTTAATTTGCCATTACATATATTTTTCTTTTCCGTGGAGTCCAATTTTCTATTCGCCCTAACTAAGCTGTAATCCACAATACTATGATTTTTTTAGTTCGGATAAGTTGAAGCAAGGATTTGAACGTGTTAAGACTGAAATTACCCATCAAATTTTTTATAAACTAAAGTTATGATATGGCTCAAGCTAGATGATTAGAACTTAGTCGACCCAAATCCAATAAATTCAAAAGAGATTCTGAGTGAGACATATACCTTCACAATTTTATTTTTGCTACTGTTCAATGAAACGATGCAACTATATAGTTCTAAACCAAAATCTTGCATGGACAGAATTTCTAAATTTTAAGAAAAATTTATAATTTTTTAATTAATAGTCAAATACATGAACACAAATGGATTCAAATCAAGAGATAAAACTATGGATAAAAATATCTTTGATATATTATAATCTTAGATTTTTTTTTGCTCTCACATACATAGCTGCAAATATAACAACATTATTTTTTTAATTTAGAAATATAGTAAAATGAAAAAATCCAATCCAAATTCACTCACGAGAAAGACAAGATAGCCTTGAAATGTTCTAGTTTTTCCTTCCACAATATCTCAACCCACTATTTCAAGTGTATCATTTATTTACATTTATCCATCTGTGAAAATGTCTATCAATAAAATAAAAAATATATATATATATTTTTTTTTTTTTTTGAAGAAAGGTATGACTGAGGGGAAAGGATGTTGGTGGGAGGGGCGAGATAATCACGTGACTGACAACCCTTTCCTTTTTGAATATGTGTTTTGTTTTTGTTTAATCTAATCCCCAAAAAATAGGCTCACTTTTTTGGCATATTCTCCCTCTTTGTTTCTTCTTTATATAAATAAATAAATATATTTTATGTATTTACATTTATATTCACAATCACTTCTCCTCCATCTCCATGTGCACATCTTAAAAAAGTAACATCCACAGAATCAACTAAACTAACTTAATTAGAATAAATTTCACGATAATGCAATTAAAGAATGGCTTCTCTTTCTCTATAATAGCATGGATGAATATATAATATAACCATTTACAATTTTGTTTATATATCTTTATTCATCAGGGAACTAATGTACTCACACATTATTTATGATTCATATTTAAAATAAATGTCTCGATCTTTTTGAAAAGTCGTGAAAAAATGTTAGAGCGAGAAGAATACAAAAATAGTCATATATGTGATATTACATGCTTAAAAATTTAAAAAAAAATAGAAATTACTTGACTTGATTATTTTAAACAAATTAGCAATTGTTCTCTCTACAAATACTCGAAACTTTCCAACTTGCACGTTAATTAATTATGGGACATTTGACATAACACATAAAAGCTTTTAGGTTGTTGATTAGTTTCAATCTATTTGATTTAACGGGTGAACAACCTTTTAATTGTTTGCATTAGTTTTCTAAATCATATTTTATTATCTAATTGAGTTAAAACATAGTTTTCTAAATCATATTTTATTATCTAATTGAGTTAAAACAACTTTATACTTATCTACAACGATGTTGATTATAGATTGTACAAATAAATATTCCAATTAAATTAGTTTTGTATCATTATAAACATGTATGAATTTACGTAATATAATATTTAATCTCAACTAATACTAATCTTTCAAGTTTGTTATAGTTTAATTTGAATGATGTTAGGGGCATTTCTAATCCGTAGACCTCATGAATTATCATATTATAATGCCTAATATGGGGTTTGGTTTTTTTTGGTACAAATTTGAGTATAAAATATAACAAGTTGAGATAAATGTGGATAAAATAAAAGGGGTAGGAATTATTTATTTATTTGTTCAATCATTATATGCATAGAAATATTTATTCATAAGTGTCAATTTGAATTAATTCTTCATTAAAAAAAATTGGGGACTAAAATATAACTAATTAATATGGAAAAAAAGGAATTATTAGTATGGATTTTATTATTATTTTATTGGTTGAAAAGGAATTAGTTAAATGGAGGGAGTAGCATGAAACATGGGGGGAACTGGGAAGGAATCCGTTTAGGGATCAGTTAACAAATATTAAGTCAAGACCACCGGCGCAGAATCCGTGACGAGCACGTGATTATTTGACACCTCCGCCTCACGTGGCCAACTCACTGTTTCCGGGCCCCACACCACCCTCCATTGTCTATTTTCTTTCTTTTTATTAAGATATTATTGTCAAATAAAAAAAAAGGGGGTCATAAGGATGCCGTCCATATTGTATAAATTAAAGAAAATGTTTGGGGAGTAACTAATCAGCCTTATCTCAGGAAATTTTCTGATATTACGAAAGAACTATTTGTAGTAAATAAATTATTTGACAATTCATTATTACAATTTGTTTTTGTTTGTATATTTTTAAAATTTTCAAAGGACAGGAATATTATCCATAAATTAATGTAAAAGTAATGGATATGAATTAAAGCTTGTTTTGGGTTTGGTGGGTGATGGAAAAGTAAATTAAATATTGAAAAAAAGAAAGAAAAGGAAAAAGAGCGCATTACGTGTGCGACAAATAATGAGCCATGAGGTGACAGCACCCAATTCCGAAACCATTGTAGAGTAGGCACGTGATGACGCAGTTAGGTCACGTGTGCCCATCCTGCCGCCTCCACGGACCGCAGGCACGTGGTCGGATGCACAAACCGTTTTCTCTTTCTCGTGACGGTGTCACGTGTGGTGTGGGACCCGCTTCCAAAAGCAGCCACCCGCACCCACTACGATAAAATCAGTCAGTTTTGGGTTTTGGTGGGCCCATGTATGTCCCCCTCAGTGTCTCTCTGCTGACGTTGTCGAAAAGTCACGTGATCTCGTAGCGTCGGCGTGCGCAGGCCCACCACACCCACATGTTCGAAGAAAGTCCTGACTGAAGAGTGGCGCGCCACGCCGCACGCCCCACCACCACACGCACCCCAATTTCACTGCCCATGCCACTCCAAAAATGGATAACCCTCCAACTTCAATTTCAACTCTGGTCCCCCACCAGCTTTCTCTTTGGTTTCATTCTAATCCTCCCGCGGTCAATACATTTATCATCACTCCTACAACAACAACTGTACTGCTTAAGAATAGACATACACGATTTAGTTCCTGCTTGCCCCCAATTTTTCTGACATCAGGGTGTTAACGACATCCTTCACGAACACAAGGAAGCATTCCCTGCAGGAATCTCGCATTAGAGTGGATCTATGGAGTTGTCGGGCGTCTTCTCTATGGCTGCACACCGAGTAGGATAAGAATCGCTTGCTGCATCTTGGAGGGGGCTCTAAACCACATGCACCCATGATGGTGTGAGTTGCGACCCTTGCCACTTCCTTGTATCCTTCATATCCTGCATAAATCTAGACTAATTACTCAACTTAATATAATCCCATTACAAGATAAAGCACAAACTGCTTTACTTTTGATAGTAATGTACCCAAATTTTTGTCTCTGCTTAGAAGTTTTAGATTGATCTTGACCAGAGTCCGTATCTCGTTTTTGGCATCATGATTATTGTGAGTCTCACCAGCAGCATGGCCTTTCTCCGAGGGTTGTATCGTTCTGGAGGAAGATGAAACTTCATCCACCCTGATTTTGTTTGATGGGTTTCTCCCGTTTTCATAGATGGAATCACCTCGACGCGGCTGGACCACGTTACCCAAGGAGGTTTCTCCATAACTGGATGCACTGGCAGGAAAAAACCCATTCGAAGCTTTGTTCTTCTTAATTGCTACAGGACGACAAAGTTGCTCATCCAACTCTGGCGATCTGTGCTTTCCCATTTCCTTCTTATCCTTTGTCAGTTCCTGTAGCTTCTTGATTTTGTGCTGTTGACCTTTTGCTGTATGGGAATCTTTTACTTCTATGCCGCCAATTTGTCTGCTAGCGGGATATCTCAAGCTTTGATCTCCCTCACGTATAGCCTTTGCCTTTGCAATTTCCATCATCCTCCATGCCTTCTCAACATCATAAGAGCTCTCATTACACTCGGGTCCGGAAGCTTGCTGAGAGCTTTTGGCTGTTGAAAAGTGTGGTTGACCTGTTTGGTTATTGCTTAGTGCAGCACCAATTACTTGTTTAGAACTGTTTCCACCATATGATGATGAGCTAGAGGGAAAGCTCAATGACCCCCTTCGTAAGGCACCCCAATTTTCACGTAATGCCCTTATATGACCATGGATGTTGCGACAGCGGTGTAATGTTCTTGCACTTGTTCCAGCACCTTTACCACCACGACTAGGAAATGATTTCTTGGCCACGCTGCTTCTCCAACTGGGGACAATAGAAGGTTGCTCACGATTAGAATGTAAAGGGGCTCTTCTGGATGGCATGCCAACTGTTTCAGCACTCGATTCTTTTACTAAATCGGAAATGGAAATGTGGGCTTCAACTGTTGCTATTTGATTTTGATCATTGCCACTAGCATCCATTTCAGTATCAGCATGTTGAGCCCTGGACAGTGTGCAATCATGGCAAAACCAATCACCTTCTGGCACATTAGCACCCAGGCCGACACAATAAGTATGAGCAGCTGAATCACAGAGATCACAGAGTAACATTAGACCTTCATCTTCTACACCCTTGCATACAGTGCAATATGTTTCTGCATATGGATCATGAGGCCCATTCATATCATTTCCAGTAGCAGACTGATCCTGGAACCAGAGACATGTTATAAGCTTGTGGAGCTATGTGGATATCTACACCCAAGTTGAAATTTGCTTCTAGATAAACACCAAACAAGCTCTAGAGAACTTGAGAGAGAGACCGACATATTTCTAGTAAGGAGGTAACTGTAAAAATGCATATCATTTTCATACTTCATTACCTAGACAATATTACATATTAAGTAATTTTGATCTATAGAAGGGTAAAAAAATTCTTAATCTTTTATAGTACTTCTGCAGTTGCTATTCGAACTAGTAGATAACAGGAAAGAGAATCATGGAACTGGTAGAGATCATCAAGCATGCAGAAGTTCTTACATTTCGACCTTGTCCTGGAAACGAAGCAAGTATCCTCAAATTTTCTACATTGTTCTTTACAATCCATGTAACTTTAGGAAAATTTGTTCCTATTACTACAAGTTGCAACAGAAAGGGAAGAACTACACTTGCAGAAAGCTATAAATTGCACAATTGGAACTAAAATCAGAAACGAAAAATTAACAAATTCATAAAAATTGAACACACGATATCCAAATTCAACGTCCTAAAAATTTCATCCCTAAAAACCTAGAAAAGCTAAATGTCAATCTTCAAGCACAATAAAGCAGTTGGTATTCATGGATATCCTCTCAAGTAAATATACATTTACAGAGCTGCAAACCTGATTGCGCATTGGAATATTGACGATTCGTTCACGGATTCGACAGCCATCCTTGGGAATTCTATGAACGGCGGTGAATCTGCCCTTGCAAGCAGGACATCTAGATTCAATCCTCGCCCACTCCATGATGCAAACGAAGCAAAAATAGTGGTCGCAGGAATCGAGCTTGCCTCTCTCCGCTTTCCCATCGTCCGAAAAACAAATTACACAGATAGAAGACGGATTATCGTCTTCCGGCAGCTGGTTTTCTGGAAATTTGCCTTCTGCTGATTCGTGTTGGATCCCCGATTTCGTACTCGCGGAAGGACAGGAAATTAGGGCTTTTGGGCGCTCTTCTGGGGAGGCGAACGGGTTACTTAAGTCACCCGCCATCGTTGTTGAGTGGCCGAATGGCCGGAAGACCTCAATTATTTCCGGTGACGGAGTTCAGACCGGATCCCGGAGGGACGGCAACGAGCAGCACTCGGGGGATAGGGCCTCTGTTCTCGATATTTTATTCATTTCTCGAAAAAGATTAAAAATATGAAAAGAACTTGGAACTTGGCAGCGACAAACATTAGAAAATGAATAAACGTTAAATTTTAGAATATATCGGTAACAAATTTTAGTCTGTAATATTTGATATCTTTTCAATTTAATCTATATTGGTTGCAACGTATTAATTCACTCTATGACGTTTTAATATTTTTCGATTTAATCTCTCACTTTAGTATATACTAAAATTGACTTATAATAAATTGATATTCGGTGTCATCCTGAACTAGCTTACTTTATGATTAAGGCACATATATCTTACTAAAAGATCGTGGGTTCGAATCTGCACCTTACAGATGTCGTGAAAGTTTTTCATGTGTCAATTTTTTTTTTTTATATCTGTGGGTGTCCTAGTCAGCTTACGCACACTTCGACTAATTTCACGGGACAACCGTCTGACCCTACAACATTTGGTGTCGGAAAACACATAGAAATTACTAATTCTTAAGATTTCATAAGTTAATTTTAACATTCACCAACGGAAAGAGACTAAATTAAAAAGTCTTAAAACATAAAGAGACTAATTTGAAATTTTGGAAAAAATATCCTACTGAAAAAATTGAAAGAAGATCAATAATACATGTATTAAGCCTATAAAATAAACCGAATCTTTTTAGTTCAATGAAATAAGGTGATTAATATCTCAATGAGTTTTGACTTCAAGTACACTAATCTTAATAATAAATTAGTAGTTGAGTTAGTGGTTAATATCATAACTTTAAATAATCATGGTAGTTTTATTATTATTTTTAATTCAAACCTATAACTTTTAATAAAGTTACTAATATTTTAACTTAAAAAACTCATGCACGCAGTTAAATTTTCATTTTTTTTTTTAATTCCACTCACACTCATCCAAATTTTTTACACTACCCAATTCGAAAAGTGAAATTGAAACTTTAAGGTCTTTAAGATCACAATTTTACTTTTAAAAATTATGTTTCTATCTCCACTTTAATCACTACTCAAATTTATTATTATTTTTTAAAAAAAATTTGTTTTTATGTTCCATTTCTCCCCATTATTTCCGTGTATTCTTTACGTTTTCACATGGAAAACAAAAAAAAAAACAAAATAGTTATTAAAGTAGGGGTGGATTGAAAAATGACACGATATACATTACAATTAAATTAAATATTTGCATCAATTAAAAATAGATTATGTTGTTGGTTCCAATTCCAACGCAGGGATTTCATGTGAGGGTGTTTGTAAAAGATGAAACAACAGTTTTTATGGATCGAATCCCAAAATAGTTTCTTTTTCTTTTTTTTAAGTTACTCATATGTAAATTTGTAATAATAGAATTCCTATACTTTTTTTCTTATTATTTTTAAATTAAATATTTTATTTTAAATGACCATACAAAAATTTTATAATCCCCGGTCAAAATTAAACATGGCCGTATGTTTCAATGGAAAGTTCCAAAAATCTTGTCTATGGACAAAGTAAACAAAAAAAAAAAAAAATTAAAATTTGTTATCGGAAAGTGAAAAAGTTAAAAAAAACAAGACTTGGACAGTGTGGAATTACAATTACCGACAGAACTGTAAGAAAATGTGCTCACTGACCCAACGTGCATAGGTTGTCGCATTTCGTAATTTCCCACTTTTTTTTTCACCTCTCCGACATCCGCTCTTATATATATAAATAAATATATTACCACTCACGACCAATGTGTTTTAATTAATATAATAAAATTATATTTTAAATTATTCTTTTTAGTGTAAGTTATAGTGTTTGTAATTTTAGTAGATAAGGCACATATATATTGTTCATCGTTCCATCCTTTTGACTCTGCAATCATTCAAGTGAAAAAGAAAATAATCTAATTCATTTAATCATTTGATAAAAATCTAAAACATTTTAGAGACATAATTTTAGACTTTCATGATAATAAATATTCGTCGATACGTCGATATTTATATTAACATTTCCATATATCTGTATGTTTGACAGAAATATGAGAGGTAAATCGACATTTATATAATAATATCAACAAAATCTCATTAATATAAATATTGTTAATTTAAATAGTTTTTTCCAATTTTTTGTTTTTATAACATAAATATCTATCGTCATTGACATTATATTTTATCGATATTTTCATCGACATTTATGTGAAAATTGAGATATCAAAATTTTCATCGACATCGACATTTAAAACTTTAGACTTTTTAGTTATTACATATATATTAAAAAAAAAGACTAATTACATATAAGTTCAATGAATATTGGTCCGCTTAGATACCATGCACGTTATGTTTCAATTTGTGTATAACTCTCTTGAAAAAAAAACAAGAAGAAAAGAAAATTGAGTGTAACTTTCATAAGAAAAAAAAAAAGAAGAAGAAGCTATTATCCATCCCATGTGAATGAATAGCAAGTACTTGAAAGAGAGACTTTTGTTAAATGGTTTATAAAAGAAAAATTAAGATAATGGCTAAAATTGATTTGGTTCAAAAGTTTAAAGATTATGGAGTTGTTTGGGATGTGCAAGATTAATATGACCAAAGTTCTATATCAAATTCCAACCAAAATTATATATTAATTAGAATTGAGAAGGATCCTGAGATATATAAAAATAAGAATAACTATCAGTACTATTGGTAAAGGTGTGTTGTGTGTGGTGTTGAATGAAAATGTGTCATGTGGCATAGAGGTGGAACGAGAAAGATCTGAACTATTCCCACGTCGTGAAGTTTGAAAGGAAAATCACTAATTCTTTTTATTATTCGAAAAATTAACTCCAACCTAACAGGAATTGTTCCCAACAGTTCGGTAATTTTCTACTAACCATTACGTTAAATTCACGAAATGTACTAAGTAGTTTTTTTTTTTTGGACTTGCTCTTGAATACTTATAAATAATATGGCTCACTCCACAAATAGATAAGTAAAATTGATCGTCTTGAGACATAATAGCTCGAATTGAGACTAACTTGAGCTTTAGAATGCTTATGCCTTTATTTTGCAGGTTAATCATCACAATTCTCAAGAGCAACTGAATTTTGGTTAAAACAATTTTTTTTAGATGAAACTAAAAGTAAAAACATGGATACGTAACCATAGTATCATATATTCATCGAATGTAAGACAATACTTTTATCATCTAAAATCGTTTTGAGTAAAATATAAAATTGCGAAACGGTTGGGTGTAGATGATTATGATATTAGAAAGGTTTTGGAAGTATGGTCCCTAAAAATGAAGCCTTTTTCCCGATTTCAAGAGGGTGTCCCCCGCACATCTCCCCAACACGAAAAATCTCTAAAGTTTTCAAAGGCTTGAAGGCTTTATGGCTTGTCGCCAACACAAATTTCTTCCCATGCAAACGACCAAACTCGAACACACATAAAAACAAACAAAACACAGTTGGTTTAACCTGTGGGGAATCGAAATTCTACACTTTTAATTTGACTTCAAACATTGTTTTTTCTTTTCTCCTTTTGTTGTCTTATAAATCACACCACTCTTCCCATTTCAAATGCTTCCTTTCCCTAGCTAGCTCTCTCTCGACTACCATGGCATCTACAAGAAGGCTTGTCATCTTTTTGCTTGCTTTCTTCTCCCTACACTTGAACGATCAAGGTAATTTAATTCTAAAGCTGATGATTTTATTTTAATAACATGTGTTTTTTAAGTTAAGTTTCGTTATGTGGGCAGGTGGGATTATTGCATATGGAAGAAATTATCCCTTTCCAATGTCTCGGGTTGGAAGTGAAAAACAAAGAGAATCAGTGAGAAAGATGATGGGTAAAGAAGATTTGAGAAGGGTAAAAGAGGAAGGTCACCATTTTTCTGGGAGCACATCTATTTCCAATGGTAATTTGAATCCAAGGAAGAATGCAGAGAATTGGAGTGCAAAACCAAAGCTCATTAGCAAAAGAGATTACAACCTGAACCAGCATCCATTGGACGTTGAAGCTTCTAGTTTTGTGACTTTTAATGCGGACTATTTTGTCGCCAAACCACATCCTCCAAAGAACAATGGAGGGAAGTGTCTCTAAACCATTTATTGATTTATATTATAAAGTTTTTTTTTTAGATGGAAGAATTTTAGTAGAAATAAATGCTAAAACATAAACATGAAAAAAGAAATTTTAAAAACATGTAATTTTTGTCCCAATCTGGGTTTTAGTAGAGCAAACTTCTTTTTCAACAATTAATCATTAATTAATTCGGGAATCTCATTTTTGGTAAACCCGTTCTAATGAAAAAGCAATGCTTGATTTGACAATCCCACCCTTTTGGCTAAACATCATCATCCTTTTAATTTATAGCTTTTATCATCAAACAAATTTACACTTCTTCCCAGTTTTACCCCTCCCAACTAATTATGGCTTCAACTTTTAGTTCATGTTGTAGTTTAAATTAAGATTACTTTAGTTAATAGGAGCATTACTCAGCTCTAAATGTACTTCTTCTTTTAATGTTGGAAGTTCAAATTCTCCGACCTTATATTGGTTGTACTAAAAAGATTTTAAAAAAAAATTATTTCTTCTCTCTTAAATGCCAAGATTTGCATTTTTTAAATGCAATTCTTTTTAATTTTTCCATAAATGTTTGTATCTACCCTACAATAAACGGTGTTATAAAGAATTGAAACAAAAATCAATCGTAATAGGAATGTTATTTTCTATTACGCCGCTTACTAAAAATTTTCAAGAATCGTAACAAAAAATCTATTGATGTTCTCTGTCAAAGGGAATAAAATTCATTCTCTTGATTCTTATTCTGCTGAACGACGGGGCTTTAATTTAGTACTTACAGTCTTAAGGAGAAAAGAAAAATGCCATAAAAGTGATCATGAAATGACCATCATATCCCTCTCCTCCCTTCCATTACAATCTTCGTTCCTAATAAACTTGTTTTTTTAATGATTTTCTATATATAGAAAATTAAAATTGAGGAAAATTTATTCTAAGGGGACCTCATGCCTACCATATGACTATTGAAGCCACATCATTCCAATTCCCGTGTAATTTTTCCAAAGATCTTTTTTAAGCTTTCAGCAAACTCTAATTCCATCAAATTAAATTTATCTAATTTATTAACTTAAATTTTTTAAATCTATTAGTAGTTAATCGTGTTTAACATTTTTTCTCTATTTTTCATTTTAAAATGAGGGTTCAACTCGAACAACTTTAGATCGGATCTCAAATGAATAGAATACACCTACAACTGCTATAACACGTACAAAATAAACTCCGTTGAAATACATATCTAGTTTGATGGATTATATATTTAGGAAACTACGAACCAAAAACCATATAATATATTTCAAAAAACATGTCAATTTTTGTCTGGTCGACTGTAGAGAAGTTAAAACAGATGGTGGGAAAAAAAGGAAATTAAAGAACCTGAAACACATTGAAAAGCAACAGAAGAAAGTTAAAGGTAAATTATCCAGATGGGATTAATTATATTAGATTAATAAACTAAAAGTGATGATGATGAGGAAGAAAAAAAAGATCATAGCAAAATCCACCAGATAAATAAATTAACCTTAATTCATGAAGAACAAGTAGAGCTAGCTTGGCAAATGGTGGCTAGAGTTGGAATTAGCTTCGGCTCTGGCTCGATTATTGGAGTTGCAGAAAGCTTCTTCAAAATTTCTCAATGGCGTCAAGAAATCAGTTAGAATTATTTGAAGCGATGAAACTTTTCTTTTCAGCTCTGCATTTTCATGGAGAATCTGCTGGTTGCACTCCAGCAGCTGTATCAGTTTCTCCGACAACTGCCTGTTCGAAACCTCCAGCTGTCCCACCTGACAATAAAGTATTAAATTTCCATCCACACGTCGGTGTTCTTGTGAATATAACACATTCAATTCAGGTAACAAAATCATCTTGCCTGATATTGCAACTCTTCAATCTGCTTCTTCTTCCTCATCCGCGACCTCCGTGCAGATTCGCGATTCGATATCATTCTCCGCAGCTTCCTCTCGGCCATTATCGTCAGCTGATGATGCCGCCGATGGCCGTCGGGGTCGAAAACAGCATCGTTGCTATAACAAGAGGCAGTGTTGGGGGAGAAGACAGCAGTAGGAGCCGTCTGCCGAGTAATAATGGTGGGAAATATTTCTCCATGAAAACCACCACACGAGTCGTTTGATGGATCGTTGTTGTTGTTGTTATTATTCAAGCTCATCTCATCACCATCACCATCATGATCATGATCACCATATTCATGAATTCCATCTTCTCTTCTGATCATCATCTCTGGAAAAGAATAATGTCTTCTGATCTTCACCATGGATGAGTTGTTCTTCAAGCTTCCATCAAATGGGTTCTCACCAAATGCCAAATCATCAACACCCTTCATTTCATTCACCTCCATTTTCAAAGAGAGATGAGAGATTTAAAGAGAGAGAGAAGAAAAAAAAAAAAAAAGATGGATGGCTGTTATAAAATGAGAAGCTTGTTTTGATTTTGAAGGCCCTTCATAATAATTTCCTTTATGATCACCACATTTTCTAGAGAGATGGGGACCAGAAATGGGAAATTAAGACTAGAAGAAGTGAAGAAAAAAAGAGTGCTTAATAGGCAAGAATTTCTCAAAATTTTCAAATTTAATTTATTATTATATTATTTTTATTTTTATTTTTGTAATTATAATATGCTCTTTAGATATAGGAATGCCCCCTTTACTTGTTTTGCACAAAAATTTGGAATAAAAAACCATATGCATGGGTAGTTCTAGTTCACTTCTAAACGTACATTAGCCAGAAATTATTCTCAATGTTTTTTTTTTTTTGAAGAAAAAAAAGAATAGAGAGAAAAAAAAAAGAAAAAAAAAAATTAAACCTCTGCTGCTGCCTCTCATGTCAAAATCAGGCACATCTGATCTTGACATATGCCAATATTCCTACCAAAACCCAAAACCATAAGCAAATCCTAAATGATAATGTTTCCTTCTCACATATTTTTGCCATTAAATCTCCAAAAATAAGCATATGCTATAATTAAATTTCATTTTCAACCCCCTACTTAATCACCCACTTTTCCCATGGGTTCATTTCAAGGAATTAAGCTTTGTGATTTTCCTTTTGAGAAAAATATGATTATGTGTGATTAGAGAAAGTTTTGGTGGTTTAATTAACCCCTTTTTTTAGTTTGTAATTAAGCAATTAATTAATTTTTTTTTGTGGACTGAGGTTTTTAATTGGGAAAATTGCTGTTTTGCCCTTGGGGTTTTAACCATGGTTGGTTCCAACTCAGACCCAAGTTTTGGCCTTAGCCATATTCTAAGCTAGCTTCCATAAGACATGGCCCCCCCCCACACCATTTATTATTATTGTCGTTTTAAAGAATCTGTCTCCATAAAAATAAACCAATTTTTATATATGGCTAATGAAATCGGTCAGTTGTAATTAATTATATGCTATAAACTTTTCAGAACCAATCAAATTTCTTACATTATAAAAACTTAGTATGTATACGTATTTGGTTTATGAATTTATAATTTATGAAAAGCTAGTGTGTGTATATATAGTTGAAGTTTTCGTGGGATAAATAAATTAAATCTCCATTAATATAGGTTTGACTTTTTAATCTCTCGAATTTTACAAAATTTGTAATTTGTCAACAAAACACACGCAAGGTTATTTATTTATTTATTTATTTATTTATATTAATGATAGTGAAATACACAGTCAATAAGTTCTTTTTTGGCATTTTTATGATTGTTGAATATTTGATTTAACCGAAAAGTAGTTCAAATGTATATTTTCCTATATATTTTGACTTTTTTTTTTTATGTTGATCTTTTGGTCAACTTATATGCGAATTTTTTCTTAAATTTAACTTAAATGCAATTAAACTAATGTCATAAGAGATTTAAATAATATAGATTTAAACTTATAGAGGAATAAATATATACATATAGATTATTGGAGATTCCTTACATATATGTACACTCCCTCAATAGAGGTAATTGGCAATAGCCAAAATCATCTCAACTAATTTGATTAGAGTTATTTTTCTTTTTAATTTCATAAGAAAGCATATTTGATTTTCTGAATTTTGAGTATATTCTCATAAAACATTAAAAAAAAACAAATGGAATCAAACCTAACAAATTAAAAAACAGGGAACAAGCTCTCAAACCAATGAAAAAGGTTTGAGAAAATTATTCTTTTGCCACTAAGAAAATATTTAATGGGTGGTTGGGCAAAGCTAAATCTCACCCTATATGTCTACTATAAAGGCATACCCAAATTCGAATTATACCAAAATTAGACAAATTATGGACCAATTGAAACATACCCTTTTAGCTTAAGTAGTAAAATATGCGAATTCCAAAAAAAAAGCTTATTAATATTAATTAATTAATACATGCTATAAAGAGCATGTTAGTGTTTATAAATGTTTCAGCTACCCTGTTTGTCAAATCTTATTGACCCAATTAGGGAGAGATTATGACATTAAACCTTATAGCTAAAATTTGAATTTACGTATGCAATACGAATCGATATTTGATCATTAAAATTTGATTATTAATGTCATTAGGAAGGAATTACCCAAAATGAAACTATTAATGATATTCTTAGTATGCAAATTGTTGAGGCTTTGATAACTTATGTGTATTTTTCAGTAAAACACCTAAAAGAGGCTATTTCCAATGTTATATATAACATATAATAATATGCAGTGTAATTTATGGCTACAGAATCAGGTTGGGAAGTCTAATACTTATATATATATATATATATATATATATATATATATATGTATGTATATATTCAAATAAATTTGGAATTTGGAATTCAGTCATTGAAACATATCATTTTGTTCTTTGATATGAGTTAATTAATGATTTAAAGATAATTTCTAATTAGTACCTAAATTTTATAAATTCATTTGACTATATTATTTATTTATCAATTTAAAAATGTGGATAGTTATATATGTATATGTTATTATTTGTTGCAATTATCTTCTGTTTAAAGAATATGTACAAATAATTTAAAGATGATTGGATATTCATTTACTAGAATTTAATTACATGATAAAATAATGTAATTTTTTTTAATACAAATGTAATATCTACATATCCTTATAGTTAGGTGAGAATATTTTTGCAGGTTTTAGCACTTTTAATTATGTTGGAGGCTAGTTATATTTGGATATTTTTTTACTTGATTTTGGGGTTAGGTTTGAGTATTTTTTGTAATTAGGTTTGAAATGTTTCTTTTCATGATTTTTTCGTTTTTAGAATTAGGAATGTAAATTCGAACTCATCTCTTGGTCAAGAAATAAGTACCTAAATCGTTTATCTAAGTTCAAGTTTACACATCTCACGTTAATTAACTAAATTTATTGCCTACATTGATAGCGATTTTCTCAAATTAATTATTAAGGCATCGTTTGGTAACCATTTTATTTTTAGTTTTCTATTTTTTAAAATTAAACATTCTTTTTGTCTTGTTAGGTTAACTTTTTCAAAATAATCTAAGAATTTAAATGTAATTCGAAGAAAGGTAGAAAAACATGTTGAAGAAATAGTGAAAAACAAACATAATTTTTAAGCATAAAACTAAAAATGAAAATCGTTATCCAACCATGTTTAAACTTTATTCAAAGTTGGCGGGCTAAAGAGACTTCATCCTTTCATCCTCCTAATTATGAAAATAAAAATTCATGGGTCAATTGGGCATGTGCCATGGGATTCGAGAGCCGCCATATTCTACCGTGACAAATTAAGATATACTTTGTTATTGTTACACATTTTCGAGAGAACCATACTCGAACTTTTTATTATTTTCACTAAATTAATAAAAAGTAGTCAGCTTATTAGACTAAAGTGTTCTCATCACTGCTATTAATTTAATAGTGCACCCATTGATTAAAATGAAAATGTAAATTAAATCTAATCCCCACCCAAAGAATGGTTGGTTGGATGAATATGGCTTTAAAATTTTGGATCATAAAGTCTATAATTTAAAAAAGAAAAAAGAAAAAAGAAAAGTGGAATAATGAAGAATTTTGAAACTTACATCTACGTGGAATTAGGATTCTTTGAGAATGCGAAAGTGGGGTGTTTGATTCTGGGGATGAGATTTATGAAATTAAATTTATAAATTTGCTTTTCATTTATGATGATATAATAATTTTAAAGAAGTTAAGATGCACTAAATGCTACCGTATTATAATTTATTTTACTCAACAAGTTAAATATATAATCTACTTAAAATTAAAAAACAGAAGATTGAAGAACAAAAATCGGAGGTAAAATAATGTCATGATTAGTTGAACTATGTAATATGTTCTTGATAAAATTTCAATTATTAATATGAAATTTTTTTCACATCGCTTCTATTTACTGTTTACCTTATTAACTTGTATTTAAAAATGATATGATGTTATCAATCTAAATATAAGTAGTGGATAAGAGATCTATTTATGGACATTTGAATTTATGGGTTTGTTTTATAGAAAGGTAAGATACACCAACATAGGCATGATTTTTATAGTCTCTTAAAACACTAAGTTTTTAGGGCTCTTGGATCTATTTATTCTTTTAAGTTTTGTGTTGTTTTTTATGTCAATATATATACACACAGATCTATTTATTATTTTTTTTAAGAAAAATTAAGACTTACAACACAAATAAAAAAAATCTGAAAAAAGAAATGTGATTAGTCGTAAAGAAAAAAATTAACATGTAAGAAAGAACATTTTATGGCGCTTTGAATAACACAGTTAGAATTTTTCTTTTCGACGCAAATAATGATTAGGTTGGATCCGAGCCGATCCTTCAAAATTGCCGGCCCGGTCCATGGGCTGCGGAAAGCTTGGGCCAAACCAAATAACAAACCACCATTTCCGCACGGCCCGGCCCGGCCCATTTTGCAGTTTAAAGTGGTCGGTCACATTTAGAGTTGATTGTTAATCTAATCAATGTTTATTATTAATTTCCAACATGACTTTCAATCTAAGGTCAACCATACAAAACACACACAATAACAGCTTGCCACAATCTTCGACTTTTAATAAATAAATCAATCTCACGCTCTAATACCTTTTAACCATTAAAAATAATATACATTAGAAAAACCAACAAAAGCTTGTATTATTTTTATTAAACACAAGTTAGGTCGAAGAAAGTGAAAGAAAAATACTTCCGTCGATCACGGTTAAATTTTTCGATTAATCTCACGAAACAACCAGGTACAACATTTAGTATCGAGAAACACATAGGAATTAACTCTTAAAGTAGGTGGCAAATCATTGGACTTAAATGAACTCATTTTCTCTCGCTTCACCTACCTCCGTGACAAATTGAAAAGTTTCAAAATTATCAATGTTTTATTATTAGTGAAGTGATGTTTATGTTATCTTACGTTGGGAAAAAAAAAAACTTTTGATAATAGATATATACTACTGTATTCGTTTTCAATTTATTTTGAGATCATGAGTATTGATATGACCATGTGGGTGTTCTATAAATGGTCTCGTAGGGAAGCTCCCATTTCACATATATATACGAAAGAGGAAGGTTGTAACTTGTAAGAGAGAAGAGAGAGATTAAGAAAGAGCAGCATGTGGTGGGTTGGGAATTGCATCAGAAAAGTACGCAAGTGTTGGGAATTATATTTAGAGGATGAAGTAGAAGCTGGGGGCGGCGGGGGGCAACCGGCGGCGGCGGTGACGGTAGTGGAGGCGTGGGAGGAGATAATGGTAGCGTTTTGCCTGTCGTCGGCCATAGCCATAGCCACAGTTTCAGTTCAGATAGAAAAAGAGCTACCTTTTGAGTTTCGGTTTCTATCGGTTGCCCTGTTGCTGTGTTTTGGATGCGTGGCGTTTGGGAAGATGACAAAGCCCATATTCCATAGAGTTCCGCGAATATTGTATTATGGTGGCGGGTTTTTGGCAGTCACGGCGTTGTTCATAGCCACAGCAATTCCATATGCACCATATTTTCAGACCATAATCTTCCTCATTTACTTAATCTTCTGGTTCCTTTTCATGCTCATCGCCCACAAGGCTCCTTCTAGTTCTACCACCACTACCCTCTCACTTTGACTGGTCAGCACTTATTTCTCGTCGAATCTCGATAAATATTTGATTGGTCGGAGAGATTTAGAAAAGAAAAATATATTTTTTCTGTTTTTTCAAATAATGAGCTGAAATTAGCATGAAAATTCCTCTTCATGATGTACATAACTCTGCTGATCTCTCTGCATGCTTTTTCAACATATATATTAATGATAAACAACTTGGGTCCTTTTCATGGATGTCCATCAAAAGCTTCTTCTTTGTAGTTTTTTTCTTTTTCTTTTTTTTTTCCAAGTTTTTTACAGAATAGGTCAGATTTAAAATGTTGAATTACAAGTTTGTTCATTAACTTTGAAAGTCCTATTGAATTACAAGGTTGAATTAAAGCATATAACTTAGAACAAATTGGAGTGTATAGATAATTAAAAACAACATTATTATTATTATTTAAACGAAATATTTTGGATATAGCTTATCTAAGTAAAGCTATGAGAGTTTCAAACCCAAAATGGTAATGACTTTTTAGACCCGTTTATGTATCTGCCTTCTTCTTCTTATAATTTGACATATTAAAAAAAAAAACTAACTTTCAATAAATTGAAAGGTTAAAAATATATATATTTCGAATGTGCATAAAAATGAGTTTTAATGACGTCTTTAAATGATATATAACATAAATATTTTTCTTGTGGTCGGAAGCTAAAATCTCAATATACTTTAGATAAAACTTTCTACTTTCGTCGAAAATATCTTAATCAATTGTGTTATTCAGATTAAAAAAGATACATATATCAGTGGGTTACCCAAATCTTAAGTTTTTTTTTTGTTTTTTTTTATTTTTTACCAAGTCTTTTTAAGCTTCTGGAATTGGAACCTTGTTTGAAACATAGAATTTATGTATTATTTGACAGGCGACTCGTTGACTCTGACCAACAAAGTATAAGAAGGAAAAAAAAAAGGAAAAAAGAGGGAAATAAAAACAAGGAACGAAAAAAGAAAAGGAAAAGGGCAAAAAGAAGGCACGTGATTGGTTTTGTACGGATTCCCAAAAGTCAAGAAAGACCGTAAAATTTAAATAATAAAAAAAAACAAGAAAGACCGTTAAATTCAATGTTATGATTTCAGATTGAAACACGTGGCTTTACCCCGATGAAGCACTTGCAGTTGCCAGTTACCATCGCTAGCACACACATTTTAATATTATTTCATACCTGCCGTCCAGTCATTGAAAATAACAATAATTTCCCTTTCAACAAAATAATAATAATAATAATAATAAATAAACAATAGATAAAATAAGAATAGTTAATGTTTATAAACAATAACATATGCTTTTAACTAAAATATGTAGTTTAGGGTGTTGACACATTAATAAGAGATTTGAAGGTTGACACGGTTCGAACCTTTCTATATAAAGGAAATAAAAAAAATATATATTCTCAATTTACTAGAATATGCAATTCTTCACAAAAGATACTTAATAGCGTAAATTGTAAATTAGAGAATTGAAAGAATTTTTAAATTAGAATCTTGCAGGTTGATATATATATATATTTATAGTTTATATATATATATATATACAAAATAAAAGTTGTTGATGTACGTTTCTAGTCGAAGTGACACTTGAGTAGCTGTCTTATGTGACTTTGACTTGGTTTGTCTTCCAACACCAACGAACAAAAACTTGTTATAATTAAGTAGGAGTTGGTTATCGAGCAGAACTTAAATGAAATTACAAGAGATTGCATACCTATCCTTTAACAAGTTTTCTATCGATAAATAGAAGATCATCTCTTTTAATTCCTCTAATTTTATCTCTCGTTCTAACTAATATCTTTAAATCTTAACAAATTTCTCTCTCTTGATTTCCACCCCTCTAAGTTTCTCTAATGTATTCAACCTTTCCGATACTATCTCTCAATCTTTACCATTTTGAACTAAATTTAAATAAATGATAATTTGAGTAAGGAGTTTAGATGGGTGGAGGAAAAAAAGTCTAAAAATGAATGAGAAAGAAAAATAATGAAATGATTGGAAGAGGCCCGATGGAGAAAGAAAATTAGTGGAATTTGAGAGGGTTTAGAGAGAAAAAGAGATGAATGACAAACATACCTCAATAATAATGAGAAGTTGAAGGACAAAATAGGGAGATTTCTCCCTACAGTTTTTTTTAAGCAGGGAATATTTATAAAAGAAAAAAAAAAGTTTGTCAATTGTAGTTTTATTTTAAGAATATTGATTGTCTGGTCTTCGTCTTGTCGTTTTCGGTCAGCTCTATATCGTGGAAAATCACGAGGAAATAGAGTAAAGATGAGGTCACGGACAGCAAGGCCTCTTTTTGTCATATCATCACGAAATTATTTATAGTTTAAAAGAATTAAAATTTAGGTTAAAATATTATTTTATTTCTGTATTTTATTTTTTTTATTTATTTTGTCATATACTTTTAGTTATGATTCGTTAAGAAATAATGAGTCTGGTGACATTTTCAACGGTGTTGGTCATCTGTCAAATATTTTTCTTTTCAAAGTATTTATTTTGGTTCATGTATTTTTGAAAGATAATAAATTTGATTCCTTAATCTTATTTGTAATCATGACTTTATATTAAATGAATTCTGTTATGATATTGAATTTGTGTTAAAGAATATACAAACTAAAATGAACCAATATTTAAAAAGTATGAGATCAAAATAAGATGAATAATAATATTTTAGCTTAAACAAAAGTAAATATATTAAACAAAAAAAATGGAGGATTTCACAAAATTTTTCTAATTCTCCTACCTTGTAAATCTAATTTAAATTATAATATATTCTAAAACTAGTCCTATGTTTAGAACTCTGGATTATTGCAATTGCAAATCAGACGGATTTTTTAATCATTTGTGCGGTTCGGTTTAATAAAAAAACGAAGGGACTTTAAATCAAATGATTTGAAATAATACATAGTTTATTTAAGGTTTATTTAAAAATTAAAAAAAAAAAAAAAACTTTTTGGTTCGGTATGATTTCGTGGAAAGTAGGCTGAAAATGATTGATATTGGATTTGATAAATAATAATTAATGGGATATAGTCCACAACCCCACTTCTAGTGAGTCATTTGATGGGATGAAATCTTGTTCAAATACTTTATTATTATTATCCACATCAAAATATGAGCAATTGAGCCTATACCTTAGCCTAGGAAAAGAAATCCCATTATATATTTAGTTTACATATAAAAGACTAATGCTTTACAAGAAAACACCAAGAATAATATGAGGATTCCATTAACATAATGGAATTATTTATTCCTCTTACCTATAACCATCATTTCTTGGTGTACTGCATCTAATAACTAATAACTAATAAGTATAAATTAACTGTTAATACACCTATTTTTCGATTTATACAATTGGTTCTTTGAAATACCTGGTTTTAGAATAATTTAATAGGTCTTTCTCGTCCCACATCACTCCAAAGAAATACAAATTTTTAAGTATGTGATGCATCGTAACTTCAATACGGCAAATAAGATTCAAAGAAGATTTTTCTCTTTTTAACTCTTCAGCCAAGCAAACGTGCTTGTGTCATGTCTTGAATTAAAGTCTTTGGATCAAATCTTGATGTTTTTTTCGCGCCCAACAAATTCTTTTACCTCAAAAATTGAAATAATTATATTAAAGAATGACAATAAGATAAGATGGCAACTCATATCAAAGTTTAATGGTAGTTTTAGTGACATTTTTGGATAGAAATGAATATAATATATGCATATTCTAGGACGTCGTAACTCACACCTTTAGAAAAAAACCATTACATCTACTTCAATTTAGTCCAAAATATCAAGTTTAATTTATTCTGTAATTATGATATTCTTAATTGGAGTATTTTTACATAAGTCTTTTTCTTTTTTCTTTTTGAACTAAATCCGCATCCTTTTGTTATATGCATCTTACCTACATCGGGAGAGAGATTGAGCTTCGACGAAATTGAATAGTAAATGAATCAAAAGGAAATAAAAATAAAAAATTTGTCTCAAAGCAGTTTTTGTGACAAAGAAAGAAAAAGGAAAATTCTATCAAATGCAAAATCCATAGGATCGGAATAGGATATTTTCAAGATTGAGAATCAAAATTAAATACAATAATTCAAGATAGGATTGAATTATTAAATCACAGTAAGATTTTCTTTGTTGTAACTAGAAAAAGTTTCAAATTAATAAAATCTGACGAGTGACCAGTCTTTTGGGAAAGCTAAGTTTGTTGTAGACTTGTAGAGGTATATTTCTTTTCCTAATTCCATATGTTAACAGAGACCATCGAAATCCCAATACAAATTCCATCATATTAGATCTCCTCCAACATTATGTCCGATTATGTTTCATATATATTCTTTGGTCCAAATACACCTTCTAAAAAGAAAAAACTTATATTAATAGAGGCAGTATCTAGATGATCTTAATTCTAATTGATGTGAAACTTCAGTCGCGTGCTTTAAACCAAAACCTTGGAGTAAAAAAATACAAAGACCTGTGAAAGTCATTCTTTATAAGGTATGTAGAGTTGGAAAAAATGCTTTTTGAGAGTGCATGAATCCTCTTTTTTCTTTGGGCCTACCACTGAAATGATACATATAGTGGTGGACAAAGCTTATTATAAAATGTAATAAAAACAAATGTAAGGCATTGGCTTTCCTTTTGTGGCTGCAACTGTAAAAAAGGATGACAAGAGATCAATGAGAGAGCTGTAAAGTCTTATTATTAATTCAAAAGATTAGGACCTGAGATTTTGGGGAAAGGTAGTAATGCTCATAAGAATAAGAACATAAATTTATTGGCTTAAATAAAAAGGTTAATTTCTTCCCCCTCTCCCAAAGGTCCAAATTGGCAACTCTAACCGGCAATATAAAGCTAAAGTAATAATTTTAATGTAACCCTTTTGATAATGGTAGCTAAAAGTCTTTATCTTTACTTGCATCATTTTGATATTCCTCTTGTCGACTTTAAAAATCTAAAGAAATTTCCTTGGTGACTTTTAATTAATGCTCCTGTTTTTTTCTTTTTTTTTTTTTGTAATAAAAGATTGGAGTTGACCTAAAAATTTTGAAACTAGTGGTTTATATCTGTGTTCCGACGACGAAAGCTCCGTCAAATACCTGTACACATAAGAAATTTGTACAATGTATTGACGGTAAGTCCAACACGCTCTAGTGCTTAAGTCAATACCTAGAGTTCTTTAAAGGGAATCTCCTTGAGTTGGTTCAAGTGGAATGGCTTCATCGAGTTCGGTTGGTTCAGGTTCGATTTGTTGAGTGGTTCGACTCAGCCGGTTTGACCTGAGTAGCCCAACCCATACGCTTCTCTAGTTTCAATTCTTACAAATTCGATAGTATAATTTTATTTTACCTAACATTTTGTGTAGATTTAAAGATGCTAATATAAAGGTTTCGAAAGCATGATGGGTAGTTTTACCAATTTTTATCTTCCACTTTTTTTTAATAATTATCTTTAATCAAAATGTAAAAAGAATGGAAAACTGTGCAAAT